>VOPJ01009306.1:61707-255960 GCA_014673585.1 Semibalanus balanoides
GATCATATTTTGTATAATTGGCCTCCCTTTTTCGTTAACCTGGCACCGCCTATGGTTCACAAATATGCTTAATAACTATTTTGTATGATGTAAAAATAACGAACTATTGCATTTATTCAGAAAAAGCAATAAAAAGACGTTTGAATTACGCTTTTACTTCGCCCCCCCCCAATTTAGTGACCTGCACACGCCTATGATTTTTGAATTTAAAAAAATCATCAATACATATCAATTTCCTACTCAATGTCTATCGATCACTGTTGATTGAATTAAAATCGGTTGATAAACATGGCAGCTGTGTTGGATCAAAAATACCTCAAATGTTTGTACTTTTTGGCCCCCCGTTGCCCCCTATTTAGGATTTATAACATTCGTTTTTTTAGAAATGTAGATCATGATAAGGTGAATCGACCACCGTTTGATTTTTGAAATTCGGACTAATTCTCGAGATCTCCGGTGGGGGGGGGGTGCCGAATATGCCCCCCCCCCTACGGCAACTAATAGGGTAGCCGGGGAGCCTGCGCTAAAGTTAAAGTCAAAAAAAAAACTGGATTTGGGCAAAACATATTCTCGGAATAACTTCCTCACCTAACAAAGATACGCCATACTGTTTACGACTATTCGTGTTTTTCTTTTCCAAGGCGCTGTTGAAATTATGTACAATTTTATCAGTTAGGTCAACTTAAAAAAATGACCTCAGGTCAAGGCTCAAGTGGTTGACCCAAGTAGGTCATATTGACATATTCAGTTAGATGTGTCTTGCTGAACAAACATATGTGTAAGTTGCAGTTCGCTATCTTCATTATGGCCAGAGTTACTGACGAAAATGTGTCGATGACCTCGGATGACCTTAGATGACCCCGTAATGTTCCCCAAGCAAAACCTGCACTTGGATCATACATAATATCATATGATAACATCATCCAGAAGGAAATGGACTGATATCGTAGACAAAGAAACATTTGATTATTTATTCCATTTACTTATAATGGAGATTCCACAAAATTTGACCCGACCTTAAGGTCACCGATTACAAAAAATCCGAGATATACATTTTTTAGATACTAATGACTTAATGTAATCCTAAAAGTTTGATATGGATCCATTTGAAACTGTAGTCATGGCACGACCGCAAACGTTTTTGTAGGTAGGGTCACTTGACCTGGTGACCTGACCTGACCTGACACAAAACTTGAATTTTCGCAAAATGTCCGTAAAGAATCAGTAAATAGGTATGCCAAATTTGGCGGCGCTACGCGCCGCTTTTTTTCGTTATCTTGAAAAAACAGGAGGGAGGGGGGTGTTCAAACACCCCCCAGTTGGGCGCGGGTTAACATATCTACCTGGTTAAACATCTGGTTGTCAGGTAAAACAAAGCTAGTGACATGACTCAAAAATTGTTAAACCCATGCACACCCATGACAAGTTTAAAAATGCCTACCCGGCCCAGACAATCGGAAGAATTGAGTGGGTACCCATAACTGCACCCGATCCATGAAGAACATTGACGGGAAGGCAAGTGACGCATCATATTCGTTAATTACCGTACAAGAGAAAGCAGCGGCAGCCCCTTTCCTCGCCGGCACCACGCGGTTTCACGTCCTCGGGGCCGTAGCACCACAGCAATTGAGCTCCGGCACGCGATGGCCCGCCTCCATGCAGATTGCTCCACTTGGCGTATTGGGCGTGCCTAGGGAATCAATGACAGGGCCACACAACCCAGCGTTGCCTGCCGGGAGCGGGGCCAAGTGACAGGCCCAACCAGGGGCGGCGCCACCTGATTTTACCTGGGGGGCAAAGTCGAAGGGAGGCCTCCTCCTCCAGGGGGCCTCCTCTCCCAGGGGGCCTCCCTGGCTGTAGGGGCCTCCATCAAGTTGAGCTTACTATAGCCGTACCGATGTTTAGTTTGCTTTTACCCCCCCCCCCCCTCCAGGGCGTGTAATTATCAGAGGCCCTTGTCAACGAGCGCGTGTTTGAGTATTTCCAATGTCATTATTACATTACTACAGGCTACCATTTTGAAGGATTTATTTCACCAAGAAAGAACGAGAAGAATATAGCGCAAGCGCTGTTCAACGCTTGGGAATGGGCCCCATTCCCAAGCTGAAAAGTGTCAAACCAAAAACGGCTGAAAAGACATGTTACAAGGATAGAGAATGCAGTATGCAGGCCAAGGCATGAGCCATTAACTTTAGAAGCTGGAGTTAAGATAAACTGAGGGTCTCCCTTTCAGCGTTGTAAACCGATGACACCAGTGAAACAGCTTATATAAACTTCGAAATATTTGGGGAGAGGGAGTCAATCACTGAAACTCTTTGGAATTACGGAAAAGAATTGCGCTGCGACGGCGCGAAAATTTTGAATTGACGCCCTGATATGATTCTCATACATATGGCGTCGCTTGAAATGGTGCCGGACTGCGGACTCTAAAAGTGCTCTTTTGCGCTTAAAAGTGCGGTAAGAAATGATAAAGCTAACTATTTTGCCCAATTATAGACTTATTTAAAACATGAGCAAAACAAATAAATGCACCGCAAAAAGGTGCGAATTTGTCGTTAAGTTTTGACCCGCATACAAATTAATTTGTATTGCAATTGCGCCGCAAAGCGGCGCGAAAATTTGAATGTTGTTGTTGGACAGGGGCCTCATGTAGGCTAGGTCAGACCAGGGGCACATACATTGGGGAGATGGGGCTATATCCCCTTTGTTTATAGTTGGGGCTAGGACCTAGTTCAGATATATTATTACAAATATGTATAAAAAGGTGAAAATAGATGGGAGTGGGCCAAATCTGAAAGTTTTACAATCTTAGGGATTAGGGGCCCGATTTTAGTACTGGGAGTGGGGACCTCCTGTCTAGTACCGGGGGCTTCCTGTCTAGTACCGGGGGCTTCCTGTTTAGTGCCGGGGGCCTCCTGTTTATTACAGGGACCTCCTGTCTAGTACCGGGGGCCTCCTGTCTAGTACCAGGGGCCTTCTATCTAGTACTGGGGGAGGTCTCCGTCTATACGGGGACGATGCCTCCTATTCTAGTACCGGGCTCCTTGACTTTACCGGTGCCTCCCGTCTGCAACGGGGCCTCCTGTCTAATACCGGGGGCCTCCATGTCTAGTACATGCCCTACTGGGGGCCTCTGTCTAGTATCGGGCCCTCCTGTCTAGTACATGGGACCCTCCTGTTTAGTAACGGGGCCTTCCTGTTGTACTGGGCCTCCTTATCTAGTACTGGAGGCCTCCTTTCTAATACTGGGGGCCTGCCTTTTGTACTTGGGGGCCTTCTGTCTAGTATGGGGGCTCCGTGTCTAGTACTTCTGGGCCTGCCTGTCTAGTATGGGGCCTCCCTGTCTAGTATGGCCTCCTGTCTAGTACTGGGGCTTCCTGCCTAGTACGGGCCTCGCTGACTAGTACTGGGGGCCTCCTGTCTAGTATAAGGGCCTCCTGTTTTAGTACTGGGGCCTCCTGTCTAGGTATGGGGGCCTCCCTGTCTGGTACTGGGCCTCTGTCTGGTTACTGGGGCCTCCTGGTCTAGTATTGTGCCTACAGTGGTCGTTCATGCAGATTTTTTGTTCATTCAAAAATTTGACCAGAGGCCACATTATTTCCGTATTTTGGCCAAGTTTAGCAGGGGGCACCTTTTTGGAGTGGGCCTCCGTGGAAATTCTGGGGGTCAAAAAAGATAGTTTGCCCCTCCCCCCCTGCGTCAGCCAGGGGGGCAGCTTCCCCCCTGCCCCTTCCCCGGTGGCGCCGCCCCTGGGCCCAACAGCCAAACACGTCACCGCTGAGAAGTAAGCGTGGCAGACTGATGGGATGACCAGAAATGATGTTCTAGTGCCCGCTTGTGTCGAATTCACTCAGTTTCACTGGGGGCGGGGACAAATTGGCTTCACTAGGGGGCAATTATCTCCACTGGGGGACAGGGGACAATTATCCTCCCAAGTTAAGATGGTATCCGAGGCCATGGGCAGGGGCAGCTGCCCCCACTCAAGATGTTTGGGGTTACAATCATATGATTTTGCATTGCATTAATTAAAACTCATGTATGTTCACCATTTGCGATCTGCTCCTCCCCCAGCAAAAATTGTTTAACCAAGATCCTGTCGTATTCATACCTAAACCGTCCTTATGGGTACTCATTTACCAAAAACTAGCTGCGCAAAATAATGCTCTTACCAAGAGCAGCACATGCCGTAACGCAACATACTGAGGCCTGCTGTTGCTGCCAGCCTGTGCGGCGTGTCTCACCTTTCGAGGCGCTTCACGGGGCGGTGTTGTCGGCGGACTGGGCGGAAGGCGTCTCCTCTCTCTCGGCTAGCTGAGCACCGTCTGACCCACCGTCGTCGTCGGCCCGGGAATCTGTCTACAAAGCGCTCCGTGACCCTTGGGCGGTGTTCATGTGGACCAACACAGATGGGAGCGTCGGAAACGGGAGAAAGCGGTGGCCTTGTGTGTGGTCTAGTGACTTGTGGGCAAGGATTGGACATCGCTAGATTTCAGGGGCGGATCCAGAGGGGGCAACGGGGCTGGCAGCCCCCTCTCAATGGAAATAACCGCCCCTGCGCCAAAGGTGCAGGAGCACTAGTTTTGCGTCGAAGGCGCAATCTGGGCGCCACAGGCGCTCCCAAACCCATGAAGGGCGTCCCCAAATTCATGGAGGAATCCTCCAAACCCATGGAAGGCGCCCCCAAACCCATGGAGGGCGCCCAAAAACCAATGGAGGGCGCCCCTAACCCATGTAGGGCGCCCCAAACCCATGGTGGCGCCCCGAACCCAAAGAGGACACCCCAAAACCCATGGAAGGCGCACCAAAGCCCATGGAGGGTGCACCAAACCCATGGTGAGCGCCCCCAAACCCATGGAGGCTGCCCAAAAAAACATAGAGGGCGCCCCAAACCCATGGAGGGCGCTCTTAAACCCATGGAGGGCGCCCCCAAACCCATGGAGAGCGCCCCTAAACCCATGGAGAATGCCCCCAAACCATGGAGAGCGCCCTATTTCCTGGAATGAAATTGCACTCCGATGCTCAAAAAGCATTCTGAACTTTAGAACTTCGGAAGGGCGTCCTCAAAACTCGGAAGCGCGCCCTCGAAAGCCATTAGGCATGCACACCAAATCTGAAGAGGGCACCTCAAAACAAAAATCTTAGAGGGCGCCTCAAACTCATGAAGGGCGCCTCCAATCTCATGGAGGGCGCTCCCAATTCTGAGGAGGGAGCCCCGATGTCCCAAAAGCACCCCCTACTTCGGAAGGGCGCACCGAAGCTCGAAAGTGCACCTTTAAACACGATAGATATGAGGGGATAGCAGCGTCTGTATTTCCGCGCTGTAAGAACACAGTCAACAGTCTATGTCTGCAACGCCTGGAGACAAGGACGGCAGGAACCGGGGGGGGGGGGGGCAGTGGGGGCAGCCCCCCAACATTGTCAGGTTTTAAGCATTACGCCTACGGCGTTGCATGGTTGGGGTCCCCAATCATTTTCCAAAAAACACCGCTGATGATTGAGTCGACCATGTAATATTGTAATAATGTGGAAATATGAGATCGGTATGATCTTTAGTCGTGTACCACTGGCGGATTCAGGGGGGGAAGCCTCAGTGGAAAATATCCCAAACCACCTGAAATCGCCGCAAATTTACACATGTCCTGATGTAGAAGGACATCTACGCAACTTTTACTGAGGAAAGTTTATTCTTAAACGTCTAGCAATACATAAGAGAGCGAAATCCGACGAATTTTTGTTTAATTTTGTGAAACTTTTTTGAGGTGATGCCCCCCCCCCCCAACCACCACTAACGTCCGCTCTAGATTCGCCAGTGCCGTGTACTAAGTCGTCGAGACACGTCTCCCGACTCCCATTACGTCTCCTCAACTTGTTACTGACCTGAGGGCAAATTTTTAAGTTGAATATAAATAGTCAACATCAATATGATTGTATGCGACTTCGTCATACGAGACAAACATGATAGCGTCACAATTATTTCCTCATCTTTCTTAGGCAAAAAGGTATTTGCGAAAAGCTATTTTTGTAATAAGTAGCATTTTTTTAGTGGAACATAAACTATTGATCTGAGCTGAATTTAACGGCACCAATTGCATATTTCAATAATTTTCGGTTTATTTTTGCGTTCGTTCGTAGCCTTTCATAGTTACCGAGATATTTTGCGGCTTCTGCCTTTTGGAGAAAAGTGCTAAAATTGGAGACAAAAATTGATGTATTTGACCCCATTTGAACTCGAAGATATTGACCTAGACTAGGGTCATGTAAAATTTCGCAAAGCAGAGTTCCCTGCAGAATATCCCTATTCCCTACTCTACAAATTGGGTTATTGTACCTATTATGGGGGTGAGATCTTAGGGGGGGAGGCGGAATCCGCTCCCTTCAGTGCGTGTATAATTTTCAGAGGCCTTCCAGGGCGCGTGTTTATTCCTTGCGGGGTGGCCGGGGCAGACTCTCCCCCGGCCCCTGGTTGTTTTTCACTTGCGGTTCCTAACCCAGCAAACATGCCGACGTCAGGTCGACGTCAGCTGGACGTCGGCCCGACGTCGGCTACGCGTCGTATTTGTCTGCCTATGCCGACTGCCGAGGCCCAGCCGACGTCGGCCCGATGTCGGTCCGATGTCGGCATACCGAGATGCCGCCGTCGGCTGAACCTAGGACATATCCGACGTGTAGCAGAAGTCGAGCGGACGTCAGGCCGACATCGGGCCGACGTCGGCATGCCGCTGCCGAGATGCCGACATTTGCCGGTGCATCGGTCCGACCTCGAAATGTTTACTGGGAAACTTCTGTGCCTTGCGTCTTATAATTTTTTTACCTTTCTAGTATTTGATATACATGTGTTGTGTCGACAAATTTAGGAAAATCGGCTAAGCAGAGGCGGTGCCAGGCTCCTGTTTTTGGGAGGGTGTTGTGTATATGCTTATGTGGCGCATACTTTCTTCGCAGTTTGCGGTGCAATTAATGCGTGAGAATCATTTTCCTTGCAATTAGCATCATATATATTGGGATTATACATAATTTGGGGCAGAGACGCATTCAGATACCTACGAACAATGGGAAGCGCACTATGCCTTCCCTCAAAATTAGGTCTAACTTGAATTAGCAAGATGATGAAAGTGTTACGCTCATGAGGCCCTCACGTTTTTACCTGGATTTTCCAATGCGCAATATATTAAAATTACCAAATTACAACAGATAATGCCCACATGAGACGTTCATATCATCCCAAACAGTCACGAGCAGCACATATTTGTTATAAAAAGTATCCCCATTTTACATTGTCTAAGTACGCCTATGATTAACACTTTGGTATTTGTCTTTTAATATATTGAAGACCAGTACATGTAAAACTTAAAGAAAAATATTGCAAGGAATTTGGTCAAATCGCTTGGCCGCAGCCCGCAATGACCTTTCCAAAAACACACAAATCGTATTTTCCCTGGCTTCCATTTTTGTACAAAACAAAAACAAAAAATGCAGGACTCAAGAAGAAATACCTTGTCAGGACAAATGGAATGGTGCTTGTCCCATTGAAATCTACCAAACAGTGCTCGAAAAATCGGGGGGGGGGTGCAAAATCTGCCCGCGACGTTAACGAATAATGTTCCGCCTCGCATAAATAGGGTTAAGCATCAAACACGGATAAGGTCAAGTTTAGACGCCGGTTTATCCAATGGATCCTGGATGTGAACTCAAGCAATCACACTATTCATATATGATTAGAGCATATAGACTGTCTTAATCAAGAGTGGAATGCTAGACTGCGCTAAAGGATATTGGCAGGAATTCTAACGCAGCGTAAGGATATCCTGTACGCTGGTTCAGAATTCCTGCAAGATTTTAGCAGTCGTAGCATTCCATCTTATAATACTCATCCATCTGAAAAATATTATAAGATCTTGTAGCACTTCGCAGACAGTCCTACAATATTTTGAAATCCTGCAACAGTAATCTTGCAAGACTTCAAAATCTTGCAGGGCTGTCTGCGAAATCCTGCAAGATCTTACAAGATTTCGCAGATTCTCACAAGATCTTAGAGGATTTTTCCACCTGGGATGTGGGCTAAGGTGGGCAACAAGTGAACATGGGGATGACGTGGGCATACCCATAATGGCACCATGTGGGTTTGAGGAGGTTAGAAGGTGGGGTGCTAGGCTAGTCCATATGGTAACCATGTGGATGCAAATCTCTTCCAAAAACATGTGGGCACCATGTGGGAAAGGTGGGCAGCCCTCATGATTACCATCTCCATGTGGTTAGCATGTGTCTGTGTTATGTGGGAAATACCTGGTTGAAACGCGCTGTGTTCCTTTGCGAGATTGTGTGAGGTCGCGCTGATGGGAGCGCGCAAGGCTGAGGGTTAGCGAGCCTGCCGGTTCATGTGTGGCTGTAACGCTTTGTGTATGTTCGTTCGTCGTTCGTCCAATACAATATGTTTGTGCTAGAAAAAAGCAAGACCTTCAGGACTGGCAGAGGCAGCCTCGGTTCACCGCCTGACCTTGTTGACGATAGACATTAGTTCCAGGCCCTGCTAGCATCATCATCATCAATCAATCATCATCATCATCATCAGCAATGTTTATTAAACATAAATGAAGTGACATGTGAAAATAAAGCAGAAGGGTACAAAAGCAAAAGCTTAAATCAAAGCACCCTGTATGTAAACAACATAAAAAATGTTTAACTGCGACCGCCGCTTAGCCAGCTCCAGTGCGCTCCGCCGAGGAGGTCACGTCCACTTGCAGTCGAGGCTATAAATAAGGCAGTTAGTTATGAGAGTTTAGTAGAGGTCAACAAATCTGCTCGAAGTACGTACGCAATTTTGGAATTGGATGGCCACCTCCCGACCACCATCGCTGCTGGGACCTGTACCATGTAATAATATTTGTAGTTGATCTGAAGCTAGTTTATTTCTTAAGTCCTAGTTTAAGGATTGATAAAACTGACAATAGTGCTCTCCCTGACTGACAATGGGCTGGAAGACGACACAAGGGAACAGAGAGCAAGGCTCATAATGGAGAGGAAGGAGATCAGAACCGTCAAACCGGCCTTTTCTGTGAGCTACCCGACGGACCCACTGGCCAGGCGAGAGATTGTCTCCCTGATCACCTCCGACTCCTGGTTGGTATTCAACATTCTACATCTGAACGGCACCCAGGACTGGCTGCTGGCCCTCGCCTCCTCCTGGTCCCTCTCCCCAGAGCACAAGGAGCTGGAGGAGTTCACCCAGACCTGCCCGTAGTGAACGCTCTGGCGGAGCGAGGGATCCACTTGGCCAGTGACTTCATCAACCGCGTCCAGTCTGAAGAGCAGAGGGCCTCTCTCTTCCAGGTTGTGGAGGACTTCAGGAGCAGCGTGAAGGGTACCACCCAGGCGCGGATCCAGGGGGGGGGGCGCTTGGGCGCGCCCCGCTGAACCGGGTCTTTCTATGGCGCGCCTAGGGTGCGCCCGGAGGGCCGCCATTTTTTGTAATTGCGCGCCCACCCTGACCGAAATCTGGATCCGCGCTGCCACCCACGGCCCCCCCCCCCCCGGGCGGGGGGAAAAAGCCTGAAGCTGTGTGTGGTCGATCGTGTAAGTGTCGGGTAACATCAAGGTGGTGGCGCCACCGTCGCGGGTGAGTCGTGTGTTGTGACTGTCCTGTAAAATCACTGGATTATTATAAAGCTAGATCCGTATCTGCTCAGAGCGAGCCTTATGGCATTCACCCAGTGTTAAGCTTCTTTTGAGCCACTGGAGCCACTAAGACTGTTGTACACACCCGACATAGGCAACTTAGAGTCGGTGCTGTGTTTGGGAGAGTGACCCCGGCTGCAGCAACGGCGGTGGGCTGCTGCGGGGCACCGCGGGGTCGAGCAGTCAGCCTGCGACCCGTGCAGGGGACGCTACATCGGTCGGGTGGCCGAGTGGGATAGCGTGCGCTGGACTCTGCGCACCCTGCTCAGTTTCACAATTGGGATACCCCTAGGGTTCACATCCCACCAGAGTGCGCCTTTCTTTCGCACTGTTGCTGACGATCTCTACCATCCTGATTCGTGGCGGCTGCAGCGGTGGTGGACCGGCTCCTGCTGCTGCTGTCGGCACTGCCGCCCATGAGTGTGGGCTCGGAGCTGGAGGTTGGCCTTTCTCCGTCGGACGAAGCATGCCTGTCAAGCCGGCTGGTTGCTGCTGGCTTCTGGTGAGCTGCCTACTCTCCGGGGACGTGGAAATTAACCCGGGACCAACAGAAAGGCTGCACTCACTGCGAGTCTTCCATCAAAACGTTCGCAGCTTGAAGAATAAGCTTGGCACTCTCCGCTCGCAGGCTGGCGAACTCACGAGCTGTGACGTCATCGCCCTGACGGAGACCTGGCTGGGGCCGCTGGTTTCCGACTCGGAGCTGCAGGTCGGCTTCTCAGACCACGTCTGGGTTCGAAGGGACCGGGACGGTAAGGGAGGCGGCGTGGCCTGCGCCATCAAGAAGAGCCTGTCGCCCCTCCACCGACCGGACCTGGAGCCCGACTGCGAGGTGCTGGCGATGCAGGTGGGGGTCTCCCACCCCGTCATCGTAGCCGTTTGCTACCGTCCGCCGGACGCAGATCATGATGTGGACAAGGTGGTGGACTTCCTGGCCCGTGTTGCGGCGCAACCAATTGGCCGTTTCTGGTGGTTTGGGGACTGAACCTGCCAGAGATCACCTGGTCGGGGGACGGGGAGCCTGTGCTTCTGCGGCGCACCGCCAGGGCCGTCAAGTTCATTGACGCTGTCGCCGAATGCGGAGCGGTGCAGTCGGTGACCCTGCCGACCAGAGAGGAGGCCACACTGGATCTCGCAGTCTCCTACGGCGGCGTGGTCGTGTCCGACGTTCGGGACAAAGTGTTCGCATCTGACCACCTGGCGGTGCTGACGCAGTTCACGGTCAAGTGCGGTGCTGCTCCCCGTGCCACCCGATCCAGAGTTTATAACTACAAGGAGGCTGATTTTATCGGCTTGCGTAGGGCCCTCAGCCTTATTCCCTGGGATATTTAAAGTGTCTCGATGTCGACGGTGCTGTGAGTCTGTTTTACGACATTGTATTTGCTGCTGTCACTGATCACGTGTCCATGATTGAGCTTCGCCAGAAGTATCCGCCGTGGTTTGACCGAGCTGCACGTGATCTCCTGCGCGAGAAGGAAGCGGCGCAGAAGCACAAAAAGTGTCACCCTTCTGAGCACAACGTCGCTGCTCATTCTAGACTTCGAGCCGATTTTAAGCTTCACACAGACGTCAAATATCGCGAATATTTGCTAGGATTGGTCCGTGAGTTCAAGGACAATCCTAAGAGGTATTGGTCATTCGTCAAAAACTTGAAATCTACCTCCCACATGTCACCTGTCCTGGAGTGGAATGGTAACGTGTTTAAGTCTGACGAGGAGCGCGCTAACTGTACTGAAACTTCGTGTTTTGCCCTGAAGTTTCTTGCAATCCCCTTGTCAACGTGTTACTTACTCCACCTGCGCTTAACGCCCCGGGGGCTAGATAGCTTTCTCTGTACCGCAGGCCGGATCTCGTTTTTGTTGCACGAGCTGATGCGCTCACAAGGACTGCGGCCCCGATGGACTTTAGCGCTAGGATTCTGAAAGAGTGTGTTGATGAAGCTGGGCCGGTGCCATAGATATTATCTGTAGAATCTCTTCAACACTGTTGTATTCCTAGCGTCTTGGAAACAGCAATGTGATTAAAGGTTTTTAAAAGGGCTCGAAAAGCTCCCTGAAAATTACAGACCCGTTGGTCTCTCCTCCCACTTTGCTCCAAGATCCCTACGAGAAGAGTTGTTCTTCTGAGAGCCTTACTACACGCCTGTCTTTCCAGCCCTTCGGTTCCACATGGATTCCTTCCCATCGATCCTGCGTCTCTAACCTATCCTGCTTCCTCGAGCACTGCTGGTCATCCATTTCGAAAGGCCAACAGACTGACACAATTTACACTGATTACTCGTCTGCATTCACGAGCGTAAATCACACCCTTCTCCTGCACAAGCTCCGTCATTCCTTCTGTATTACCGTTTGTCGCGCATAGCTGGCTTGAATCCTAACCTCCATAGGCCGGCACCCAACGGCGCGTCCTTTCAACGGGAAACACTCAGCTGGACTCCCGTGCAGTCTGGAGCCCCGAAGGCAGTATCCTGGGTTCGCTCTGCTGTTTGCCTGCTAGTGTAAGCTGATATTCCTGATCCACACAAGACTAAGTGCATTATGTACGCGACGATGTTGAAGCTTATACCAATTCGCATTAACTGTCAGGAATGACGTCACCACGCTCCAGGCTGACCTTGACCGCCACTCAGTGGTCCGACAACCTGGTTGACTACGGCTTAAACCCATCTAAATGCAAATCATATCCTTTTCCCTCCGCATCTCTCCTATTCATCTCCTACATCTAACGGCCATCAAGCTGGAACGCTCGCGAGAGATCCGTTGACCTCGGCGTTTGGCTGGACTCCAAGCTACGTTTGCCGCACCACATTACGCCACATGGCAAAAGCCAACAGAATGCTCGGGCTACTCCATACGGAGCATGCAGACGCCACAATGCCCAGTCAGGTTTCAAGCATTAAAGCGGGTTGATGTGTGCGTTTCAACGCTGACGTCAGATCCGTACTTGGAGTACGCCAGCGTATAGTTCTGGGGCGGAGCCGCTGCCTACTCACCTTGCTCGGATGGAGTGACTTGCTAACACCGGTTCCTCACTGTGGCGGCGGCTTAGACCCAATCTCCCTGCCTCCCATGGATATTGCCAGTCTGCTTCAGCATTTCAAATTATAGGTCCATAAGGCTCGATTTGGTTCAAACTGACATCATGTTCATGTACAACATCCTCCATCACCGCATCGACTGCGAGCACCTTGTCTCGCTGTTTGGTCTAAACGTCCCGGGTAGACGGTTGCGAAACACTGGCTTGTTCCATGAACCGTTTGGCAGGGTTAACACGGTTAAAAACGGTATCCTAGCTCGCATTCCGCGAAACTGTAACCTTTTCCTACGCACAGGCCCATCCTCTGACTTTGCAGTCCTCTGCTCCTTTTTCGTCATGACGTTCCATTGCCTACGGTTAGCACCCTCAGCTCAAACCTGGCTGACGATTTAATGGTGCTGTAAGATTTAACGGTGATAAATGTGCGCAGAAATGTTGCCTGCCTGCGCGCTTCACAAGGTGGCGGCTCTCTGCATTTGAGCCTCCGTTAACCCATACGTTTATAATTTTATTCATCTTTTTGTGTGCCTGTTGCCGTAATGTTATGTACACTATTTATTTATTTTATTACCATTGACTACACCTGTTACTGGGAACTGCCCGTGGGTGATTATGAGCTAATAAACAAAATTATATATTTATACACATGGCGGATCCAGAACCTTGGATATGGGGGCTTAAATTTTCAAAAAGTTTCTTCCAAATTCGAAAAAACTCATCGGATTTGGCTTCCTTTGTAACCTTACTGAACGGTTGAGACAATTATGCCTTAGTAAAAGTTTATTAGATTATCCCTCTACAGTGGAATATATGTTCAAATTTCGTCAATTTCAGGCGCAATATTGGGGGGGGCTAAGCCCCTGCCCGCCCCCCCTTTGGATCCGCTAGTGTATATATATATATATATATATATATATATATTATATATATATATTATATATATAATATATATATGTATATATATTATATATATATATATATATATTATATATATTGGGGGAAGGGGACAAACAGGTCCTTCTTTATGGCTTTTGGGGGAAGAATGGCCCTAAATGCCTCCCCTCTGGATTCCGCTGCAGTGCATCACAGTGCTCCTTTCCTCCGTCGTTACCACGTCTTGGAGGGTGAGCCTTCTCGTCTTACCACGTCTTTGGAGGGTGAGCTTCCTCCGTCTTGACCACGTCTTGGAGGGTGAGCCTCCTCCGTCTTAACCACGTCTTTGGAGGCCGTGAGCCTTCCTCCGTCTTACCACGTCTTTTGGAGGGTGAGCCTTCCTCCGTCTTAACCACGTCTTTTGGGAGGGTTGAGCCATCTTTCGTCTTACCACGTTTTGGAGGGTGAAGCCTTCCTCCGTCTTACCACCGTCTTTGGAGGGTGAGCCTTTTCCTCCGTCTTACCACGTCTTTTGGAGGGTGAGCCTCCTCCGTCTTACCACGTCTTTTGGAGGGTGAAGCCTTCTCCGTCTTAACCACGTCTTTGGAGGGGTGAGCCTTCTCCGTCTTACCACGTCTTGGAGGGTTGAGCCTTCCTCCGTCTTACCACGTACTGTGAGGGTGAAGCCTTCCTCCGTCTTACCACGTCTTTGGAGCCTTCCTCCGTCTTACCACGTCTTTGGAGGGTGAGCCTTCCTCCGTCTTACCACGTCTTTGGAGGGTGAAGCGAGTGCATCACAGTGCTGCCTTCCTCCGTCTTACCACGTCTTTGGAGGGCTTACAGTGCTGCCTTGCTCCGTCTTACCATGTCTTTGGAGGGTGAGCCTAGTCGGTAAATGTTGACCGAGTGCGCCGTCTGGAAGTGCACCATCAGGTCCCAGGCGCTGCTGTAAGACTCCTTGCAGATGGCGCAGACTAGCAATGCAGACGACCGACTGGAGTCTGCAGAGCGGAGGAAACGACTGAGGTCATTCGGATTCAGTTCGTTAAGTTAAGAGACATCACTTCAGCCAAGGCGTTATCATCTTGTGTCATTATCACAACAAATGTCAGCTGTGTATCAATTATTTTGCCACCAAATCTTTAATATTTCAGTTTGATAACTGGCGTTTGACTGCCCCATTAATATGCTTCCAGAATGCTTGCCAGCGTGTATTAGTCTTTCGATGACAGCAGTATGAAAAGACAGCGAATGACGTATGACAAATGATATTATTTTCCAGAGAGACTGGTGCTAAAACCTTGATCACCAAAGGGTATCACTTCGGTCCCGAAATGAAAGCAGCTTTCATATATCATTCTTGGCTCCGTCAGGCGCCAAAGGTCGATCTACCGGAAATATGTCAATGAACCGCATGTGGAGAGACATTGCTCCCCCTGGGAGCTGTAGCAGTCTCGGACTGGGCACCGTAATTTGGGCTGTATGTATCTGAGAAAGTCTGCTGAGTCCGGTACATTCTTGTATAGCTGGTTTTGATGAGGAGGAAAAACGTTGGCTCTTGTGGCCAGACAGATGTCAAGTTTAGCTCTCAACTCTTAATGCACTAATCATTCATCAAAGCTATATTTCACTGCTCTGAACAACGTATAACATTGTAATTTTGATTGATCATCAACGTCAGTTATTCAAAGTGAGCATGTCTTGTGGATTTAGCGTTGTAAAAGAGCGTAGGATGGTGTTTAAAAAGCGATGCAACATCGTGTTCTGAGAAGCAAAAATAATGTCAAACCAACTATGTGATGAAATGTTTTGCGCTCTTTGTTCATTGATCTTCTGAAAGAAAAGTAATTGTAAAACCAATATAAGCTGCATGCATGTGCCTGGATCCGGGATCCAGCTGATATTCGGATATCTGTGCCGTGTCCTGGGATCCACATGGGACACAAGATCCCGTTACACAATAAGCCGAGGGATTTATACAGATTCCCGATTCTGATATATTTTAAGCAGAGTGATCCACTTTAATTTTGAAACCCAGATCCAACTTCCTGTTCCAGGCACGTTGGTATAGGTATGTACCTAGTCCTAGCTAATTCTATGATATGGCAGAATCCATTGCAATATCTATGATTGCTAATGCATACGTATGTACAGTCGGTCTATTATGTATCTTCCCTTTTTAGTTTCTAAAACTCCTCTTATTTCACTTCTCTGTACCTGAAGGACTTATTTAGGGGAACATGTGGTACTTCCTAGGTAAGTACACATGTTCCCTTGTATTCAGTCCTTCACGTTTACAAGTGAAATTAGATGTGGTTCATTAGAGCTAAAAGGGAAGATGCTTAATAGACCGACTGTACATACAAGGTAATTGCTGCGTACTTAATTGATGTACATACATAAACATACTACATACGCCCAAAAATCGCTCAGTTCCTACATCTTGTGTTTTCTTCAAGATCTGAGGCTCAGCGTTAAACCTAGAGATCCACTACGATCCCAGATCCTGAAGAACTTTACGCGAGGGATCAACTGGGATCCACTCATCTAAGATCTGCGATGCATTTTTATACCGAGTCGATTCACTGGGATCAAAAGATTCAATTTCGGAGATGCAGACACAAGTCTGCTAAGCTGTCATGTGTAGACCAATATCAGCTTAGAATATGAATCATCATATTGACATATTAACATGAACTCATTCAATGAAAAGTACCAATATGCTAATGTTTTATCATGCAACTGAAAGACCATGTTCCATAACACATGTTCATCTGTACTTCCTCAGTGATCAAATCTCGTCGCCTCTTAGATGTGATCATGGGCATTGTGCAGTTCAATAACCTCAAAGTAGTTAGGTGATCCTCTTCCTCATTGGGTCATTGGATGCTTACTTTGCTGTGGGCGAGGCTTGAAAAATGGCATAAATGAAGGTTCGAAAAAATGTCATAAATGAAGGTTCGAAAAAAGTTGCTTGATTAATCAATTGATGGGCTCATCCAATGATGAGCGTTCGTCACAGATTCGACGTTACACGTCTCGTTCGTGACGAACAAGGAAACTTTTCACATAAAAGAACACAAAATAGGACAAAAAACTAGTCGCAGTTTGTGACATGTGCAGCTGACAGTGGATGTGGATGTGACAGTGGATGACAGTGGAGCTGACAGTGGATTAAAATGTTTTGCGAGACTGTAGCGGATTATGTATGTATAATGTAAACTCTGCGCATTAAAAAGTAATCGATGACTTTGCGAGCGTTTGCGACTCTCAGTGACCTAGCCAGTTGCGGCCAGAGCTGGGCGAGAGTAAATGAGAAGAGTTTACCACCCGGCGCATGGGTGGTGAAAGATATCTGTGGTTCCTGTAACCCGACTGTGGCGGGTTTACTCTCTAGGAATGGGTAACAAGCTTTGTGTGATTGATGGAAAACTGATTTTGTGCAATACCAATCTGATCTATAAGTATCCGCTAGATTTGTATACGCTTGTATAAGACTATGCTAAATCTGAACGAAGATTGACAAAATGTTAATCAAATTGTATCAGCTGTGCGAGTCACAGGAGTAATCACCCCTGAAACAACAGCAATGCAGTCACGTTTCAGGACTCGGGAGGATTAAATGCGCAGCTCTCCGCAGGCGGCGAAGTAGCACCGTTTTCTCGCCTCAGACCTACTGGGTGACAACAGCTTCGCAACTCGCACAACTGGCTCTAATCGAACAGCCGCTCTAATCTAATCGACAGCCAGGCTCTAACAGCTCTATCGACAGCCGAGCATTTGCCATGACATGGCGGCCCGCTGTCCGCCCCGAGCGACTCCACAAAGCAGCGCTGTCTTAGGAGGCGCGGAGACGGGTTGTGACGGGAAGAAGAGCAGCAGGAAGTGCCTCCGGCGAACCGGTTAGAGGAAACTGAGGTCGATGATGACTTTGTCGCATTATTGCTATCCTGGATGAAAATGGGGAAAGCATTAGAAACTCAAATACAATGCGCACAAGTAAGACGCCGAAAATATATTTGGAAGACGGTGGTTCGATGCAAGATGGGATGTGAATTGGCATCATGCAGGGTGACTCTGCTAGTAAAGCCCAGTTCCGAAACGGTTGGAGCAAATCTCAGACAAAACAAAGGCATACCGGCCAGGGTATACGGCCTACGACGACTGAGCAGAAAGCCTTCGCCAGCATGACTCAAATAGCCATCGCGTCTGCCTTCCCAAGCTATCATCATGGCCAACTGCAACATCGGCAGTAGCGGCAGCAGCATCGGCAAAAACACCGATAGCACTGCAGCGGCAGCGCCGACGGCGATGGTGGCTACTAAGCCCCGTCCAGCCCCTCATCCCAGCCCGGGGCGATACCCTTCATCACGCAGTCCGCGACCGGACGGGTAATTGGTGTGCCCGAGGCGGCGCCCCCGACCGGCTCGTGATGAATGCGCGCTGATAGCCGCCACCGCGCCGGATACGCCGCGGCGCGCGGCCGCCGCGGCGAGAGCAGCGCGGCGCGCGGTTTATGGCGGCTGTATCGACCCCGGGTCGGTGGACGGATGGCGGCGATTCTGGCGCGTTTGGAGCCGTCAGTGGAGGCGGCGGTTGGCATGATGGATCGGCGTGTTACGGTCAAAAGTGGTCGGTCGGCTGCCCGGCGTGACCGCTGCTCATGGGTACATGAGCCAGCCAGTGGCCGCTGATCCTGACGGTATACTGTAGTGCAAATGCTCTGTCCACTTCATCGACACCACCTCTGTCTGTCTGTCTGTCTCTGTCTCTGTCTGTCGGTGCGACACGTAGTGGAATCCAATGCAATTACTATTGCCGTCACCCCCGATATCAGGGGCGAGGACATAAATAGTTTCATTAGATTTCACTGCGTGTAGCACCTACAGACAGCACCAGACAGCACCGATGGATAATGTTGACATTTAACTAAACGGTTGCGCTTCACCAAAGCCTTTTCAGAATACTTTCTATGCTAGGCTTCCGGCAGACGAAAACAAACATCGCCCCAAAGAAACGGAAGGTGTATTCGAATAGTGCACTAAAAGGACAGCTACTAGCCGTTTTCACGAAGGATTTATTCGCCGGGATCGTCGTCATCGGGTGGTGTCGATGAAGGGACAGAACATTTGCACTGCACTGTACATGGAGCCAGCCAGTGGCCGCTGATGATGGCTGCATGTCAGCAGCTGCGCTAAGCGGCTGGTGCTCGTGACTATTTCAAGTCAGCTGCATTCAGTGGCTGCTGATGATGTGTCGATTCATCTTAGTTTATCCGTTTTGTTTTAACTCGTTATTCCATGCATTTTTGTTCTTGTGGTACGGCGTTACGGTCTTCTAAGCACTTGAATTTCATAAGGTTAATGTACGCCCCTGTAGCTCAGACGGGAGAGCGCTGGGCCTCTGACCTCACCCGGTGTGGCATGACGGGCTCGAGTCGCCATGGGGCCTGCGCAATGCGCAGTGCGCAACAAGCGCTGCTTGGTGCTGGTTCTAACCTTGGAAATCCGTCCATTCAAAAGGTTCAGACTAAACTCATAAATCAATAAATACATTTTACGCTCTTGTGGTACGGTGTTACGATGATAATATTGCTTTATGTCATAAGATTCGGGGTATTGTACATTTTCAATACAAAGATAAACATTTTCCACCGAACACGGTTAAATTACGAGAATCAAAATCAGGTCAGAATAACAGCTTTAGAGATGTTCTGTGACTGCAGCATTACATGACGCACTAACAGCCATGACTTCTAACAATAATGACTGGACACTCATTAAAATATGGGTTCTAACATTGGCCATTCACCAATGCCTACAAATTATGATACATCAGGTTTTCGCGCGGGTGGCTTTTAGCCGGTACGCTCATCCATTATCCGTTAACGGTCCCCTGGTGCCCACTGCCCAGCCAGCATAACACGCTAGCGGAATATTTCTGCTGAAAGCCAGCTGCTCTGATCAGTAAGAGCCAGAGGTTGTAATCATGCAACATGCTGGGATATTATTATTTGTAGGATGTTTGTGTTATATCATCAAGATATTTTGGCCTTGACTAATTCATTGCGCTTTACTGAGGGTTTGCCAGATACTAAATAGTAGCCGTTTTCACGACGAATTATTTTGCGCGAAATGTTTTAAAACATTTGAAAATGTTTTAAAATGTTTTAGTAGTAGCTGCTTTCACGATGGAATAATGTGCGAAACAATGTTTTAACCCTCGCCCTACGGGACCGTAGGGCGAGGGTTAAAACATTTATCGCAAATTAGTCCATCGTGAAGACGGCTACTACACAAACATTTCAAAACATTCTAAAATGTTTAAAACATTTCGCGCAAAATAAGCCATCGTGAAAACGGCTAGCGTTTAATAGCCGTTTTCACGATGGATTATTTTGCGCGAAATGTTTTACAACATTTTTTTTTTAATGTTTTGGCAGTAGCTGTTTTCACGATGGACTAATTAAAAAAAAAATCCTCGCCCTACGGGACCGTAGGGCGAGGGTTAAAACATTTATCGCAAATTAGTCCATCGTGAAAACGGCTACTACCAAAACATTTTAAAATATTGTAAAGTGTTTTAAAACATTTCACGCAAAATAATCCATCGTGGAAACGGCTTATGTGGTACATTGCGTTTGAAATATTGCAAACAGTCGTTACTAAACAATAAAAGCATTTACTGACAGCATATATTTTTTCAAATTTTATGAGATTAGTATGTATTTATCCGATACCAATTTGCAAATTGTGTGATAAAAGGAAATGTTTCACTTTCTGAAAGCTATAAAATATACGCCCGTTGTATTACAAATATTTATTTAGTGCCGCTGAAAACAATGGTAATATTTGTTTGTCGAAATATCACTTAACTTTTATTTAGGGAGAGGACAATTGTTTATTGTTTATTGTTGATTAATACCTATCACCAACGGCCTGATACACCCACTAACAGGTGAAGTCAGGTGTGAAAAATGATGTCATTTTTTAGATACAGAGAGCTATCAAGAAAAGGCACAATCTTTGTATATAATTATGGTCACTTAATTAAATACAAACAAGACACGACTGGATTACCTGCATCATAGTCGCAGCAGGTAATCCAGCGAAGGTTCGAGAATACAACGTTTTTCTCCCAGGACCATCAATCTTGAAGTGGCTTTCAGTCAATCAGCGGCGGGGCTTGCAGTTGCATATATGTACCTTCTTTAGCAAATTAAGAATTAAATTGCTTAAAAATAGTTAAGTTTTGGGACAAATGGTTTTATTAATTTAAACTTTGCAATAACGACCAAAGGTAATGGCAACCTCAGTTCAAAACCAATACAAAGGTGAAACATTCCCTTAAGGAAGCTTATGAATGTTTTGAAACCATTTGAACGCAAGGCCAAAAGTGCAGAAGGTTTAATTGCTTAAGCAAATATGCATTTCTTTAAAACGAATTAATCAGTGAAATACCATTCAGATGTTCATCATAAATACTATAATTATTAATTAATATTCAACCATTACCATACGATCCATTATTGTAATAGAATATTCGATACAAACTAGAATAGTTTGTATTACACAACATCCCAAATGACCGTGGATTCATAAAGCCGGCACAGATTCACAATGGCATCGCGCCAAAACATAACTCAAACTTAGTACGTGGGACCATATGGAATTAGGCCATTTGATTAGGTATATGAACTTGAAAAGAGAATACTTTTCACGAGCGGTCATATCGAGCTACGCGCCTCTATCTCAAGAGACGATGATACTCACTGATGGCCGTCGTCTGCTCTCCACATTTGCAGGCAAAGCGGAGTTTGCAGTAGGTGCGCTTGTGATCCAGCATGTCCATGACGTCGCCGTACATCTCCCTGCAGTTGCCGCAGATCAAGATGTCTGGACTGCCTGTCGACACAGAGGAGAGAGAGAGAGAGAAACAGCGCTCATTACTCAGTGTCGCGCATGGCAGGCAGTGTAAAGTCTGGAGCAGGGACTATCATGGGCTGGGTGCACCCATGGGTGCCCATTCAATTCTTCCAAATATCTGGGTTGTATGCATTTTTTTACTTTTCAGCTTACTGCTGTGTCATGGTATGACAATTTTAGTAAATAAGTCGCTAAGAGTTATCTTTTACTTAAAACAAACAGATGTTAACCAGTAAATATGTTTTTATATGAGTATAGGATTACTAATAACAATAGACTTTGGCACCTATTATGACAACAATAAATCGTGTTATTTTGGGAAGTAGTAGTCAGTAAATTTTTTTAAACCATGTCTGATCCTCAGGTCTGATCCAATATATGATATGATTACCGCCAAACGTGTTCAATAAGTCAATCAGCAGCAACACACAAAGGTGCACCCTAATATTATTCTCGTAATATACTGTATGAAAGTCAACATGCTAGGTAAATGAATTGCCGAATTTTGTGAAAATATATTATCATGTCCTATCTGAATTGGCCCCAATGGGCATGGGTTACAAATATTAGGAATTTGAATGGTCTGCGGTCTGGCTTGATGTTCATGGGTTTCGGCTGGGTTGGGCTTGGGGTTTGGGCACCCATGATAGTCTCTGGTCTGGAGCTGCTGCAAGAACAGTGCGTTTTCGACGAGCAGTTGAAGTTATGTATCAACACCGAAGACGTGTTTCGTTTTCCTCATCTTCAATACGTTTTTTTTCTTCTCCGTTACAGAACAGTACAAACAAATATTTCTGGAGACATTGCAACGATTTGGCAATATAAATTGTATCCTTCATATACTTTAAATGATGCCAAGTCATTTTTTTGTAAATAAATTATTCAAATGCAGCGAGCGATTCGTTTTGTCAACGAAAATGACATGCTTATACCTAGCCTTTTGTTAACTTTGGTCGTAATCCACATCGTTTGAACGTAGCAATGCATAAGACGCATCAGTACAAAAAAAGACGCACGTCGCACATGCTTGGCAAAGCTCTGCTGTCAGAGCCATCCAGATGTAGCCATTACTCAGATACACAGCAGCAGTCCATCCAGACAGGATATACAGCTGCATGGTCGGCACGTCAGCTGATGGACCAAAATAGCACTGGTCATGACGCATTCGTCTGGCGAGTCACTACTACACGCCAGAAGTGGCTGCATCAGCTCTCCTCTATGATTCATAAATGCAGCACGGACAATATTTTCAAAAAATGCTTGTTCTTTTCTTTTCTTCACACCTTCATCAGCCTGCGTTTTGTTGTGAACAGCTGTGACACATTCCTCAGCCTGTGTGCTGCTGTGTACCCTACTGTGTTTAGCTGTGACGTCACATTTATCAGCCTGTGCTTTGATGTGCCCCCAGCTGTGTTTAGCTGTGACGTCACATTCATCAGCCTGTGTTTTGTTGCAGCCCTGTTGTGTTTGACAGTGACGTCAAATTCATCAGTCTGTGTTGTGTTGTGACCCCGCCTGTGCACGGTAGTCATGGTGAAAGGTCACCAGTGCTGGTATACGCCTCTCTGTATGTATTTATGTACGTGGCAACACCCCCGTCTGGCTGATGATAAATTGCCCGCGGACACGGCGTAGTCAGCGAAACATTATAACCAGACAACGACCCAGTGTGACACTTCCAAAGTCCTTTAGATGACCCACTGATGAATGCTAAACGATGCGTTATGTGTCAGCAAGCGATGAACGCGCATATTCTAACGATCCTCGTGAACACGTTCAGAAGCGCCACCGTCGATTAGCAGCGAGTGTGCACTCACCTACTATCGACCATCTTCTCTATAGCCATTCTACCATCAGAGGGCGCCTCTGAGGTGCCTCTGGTGCGCCCGCAACAGTGCGAGCTGAAAAATTGGCCACTGTCCCACCAATATTGTCCATCCTGACTACGTGGGAGCGTCGCACGACCTCGCCGTAGCATTTGACCAGGGGCAAAAACGGCAACCGGACGCCGGAGTTGGCGTGCGGACGGTTATTGGTGTGCGGTCGCCTATGGCCGCGCCGTTTTTGGCCGCTCCCTGCGCGGCGGATGGCGCTGTATTGTCCAGGCGTGAAATGACCGGATCGGCCACAATATCTGGTCGCATCACCCAAGATGCCTTTAGATACCACCGGGATGGCGACAACCAGCGCGCGTATCGCATGGAGTGTCTCGGTTATAGGACATTGTCGACACAAGTGATATTCAGAACTACATGCAAAAATACCGTCATTTGGGATACTCTAAGAATGATTTAGAGCATTTTGCTGGGCCTGTTTTTGTCAAGGTCACAAATAAAGATATGATGGATGCCAAATTGGCGGTGAAATTGGCGCTATTGCTTGGTGGTTGCATTGTTGAGATTTTGTTCATTTAACACTCGCCCTGGATGGGCTCTGATCGTAACACACCCTGGAGGGGGCGGATTTCGCCTCCCTATGATCTAAAAAAAACTACGCAACGTATACGACAAGCGGAAAATAGTGTTATATAACTCGAAACAAGCTCTACCGAAAGTCTACCAGTGTTTTGTAGGTCAAGACAATATAACGGTCACCAAAGGTCATTAAAGGTCAGATTTTTCAGATTAAGGACTTCGCTACAGAAACCCCCACATATATCGGGAACTATGACAACTAAGAACAAACTTAAAAAAGCAATAGAAGGCTATTACAATTTCCAGTCGTCATAGTCCACTCAAATATGAGCTCAGGTGAATAGTTTAGGCTTTAAAGGACCTCAATATTGACTTCAGTCAAAACATTACTGAAGTCACTTCGTATTCCCATGTTGATAGCTTTCAAACATTATTTTCGTTTTTTGTCTTCGTCTCATATGAGCTGAATTCGAAGAGGTATGCCTAAACACCTTTCCCCGAGGCACGACGAAGGTGGCGCTGAGCACTGGAACGGCGCGGTTTAAGGCTATTTTTGTAAATTTCTGAGGTGGCTAAAGTTACCGGAATCGGCTAAACTTAGCCACTCCACGTTAAAAATCAAATTTATTGGCGATTCTCAGGCAATGATCAATGCTTTTTCTGTTCAAATAAAATTAAGCTAAAATAAATCTTCCCATAAGCGCGTGCATACACAAAACAAAAAATTATAGTAGCCGTTTTCACGAATAACTTATTTGTACCCGGATAGTACCCGGTATAGTACCCAGTAATATGTGTTTATGCATTTTATTATAAAAACTAGCGGGCAACTTCGTATTGTAAGAGCAGATATTTGTACATGAATTCATATAGTTTTAATTGATACCAAAAATATCTGGGAAAAGCCGTGTTCCTAGACTCAATTGCCCAAAACGCACGAAATATTACCGGGTACTACCAGGTACTACCGAGTACAAATAAATCCTTCGTGAAGACGGCTAGTGCATCAGTAAGCTTTAAATTTACATATGGCTCTAATAATAACAAACTGTTAACATGAGAGCTGCATTTTTTAGAAAAGCTTGGTGTAGCCGCCATCAGTAACGGTATCGGCAAGTCATCGTATGTACCAGCATGATATTGATATGACTTAAAATAGTGTATGGAAGCGTTATAGATAAGCGCATGCGGGCATTGTTCATATGCGGTTCAACAACATATACTCATTTTTCATGTTTGAATATTGTTTTTGACCCGAAATGTTTAAAAACATATGTTTTGGGAAAAATGACAACAAAATTCGAATTTTTCAAAGATATTGAAAAACGACAGATATTGCAAATGACTATATGCAAACAACTACCATATCAAATTAAAAAAATTATATCATTTTTGACTGAGTGATCGTATTTACAGTCCTGTTAACTCATGACGTCATATTCTGACATTGCGTTTTTTTTTTTTTTATTGACAAGGTACAGACCAATAAATGACAGCACTGTATTTCTGAGACAAAACTGGTCCAGAAACATGCCTTTTTTATTTATGTTTATGAATTTCGAAGTTATACATTTTTGACCTTACTTTGACAATAACTTGACACTTAACTCATGTACGTGAAGTCTGGTTGTAAACTGAGTATCATTATTGCCTTCTACGCGTAAAATAATTCCTAAAACATGTCTTGCATGAGTTTCGTAGACGTTTGTTGTATAGTGACCTCTTGTGACCTGACCTTGACGTTTGATCTTTGTCAACAATCTCATTCTCGGTTATGCGGGATGTGTCTCATACCTTTAAGAGCACTGTGGGTGATCATGGTCGCAATCGAAGACTTTGGGATGGAAAGTATGGCCCATAAACTAGAATACATTGATTTTTACCTTTGACCTGACCATGTGATCTGACAAGTGACCTGAATTCGAAATTGTCTAGCGTGCTTTATGTTTTCCTCATTGAGCACTTGTGAATGCCGCCTTGTGCGTCTCGCTGCGTTTATTGGTTCGGAAGATAACCAGGGGGCGTTCAACGCCCCCCCCCCCCAGGCAATGGTGTTCAGATCAAACCCCAGTCAATGCCGGGTTAAGGTAAGTTAGCTAAGATATAAATGCTCTTATTTCTTCCAATTAATTACGCATACTTTAATCTCTTACCCAAACTGCAGGCTAACTGCTTTCATCATTAAGATGCAAGCATTCAGGCAATTCCCAGCTCTTCATTGAAGATGGGTCTGCCTGTGACATAGGCTGCACCGCCAGGTAGTTTTGTATTGCGGAACAGTCTACCTTACAGGCAGCTGCAGACATCTGCCGCGAAACTTCTGCCTTATTGGACAGGTTTTTGCCATCTAGTGTATATGCCTGTAACATATATAAAATAACATATGATGATATGCTACATAAATCAAACTGTGTAAGCACTGAGTTCACACAACTTTTCAGAGATTTGAAATATAATAGCAGACAATATACCTAGAAGCGATGATAACATCGATTCATTGACACATTTCTGCATGTTACCTCATGCTGGTAACGTGATTATCGCGAAGAAAACTTCACATTTGATCAAAAAGTTTACATAAGCGTCTGACCGTTATTAACATAATGAGTCATCTGATCTTTCTCATAATGAGTGCCTAGTGCCTACTTCTACGCCGCATAGCTGCCTGCTAGGTTCCAATGCGGCTCATTATCATAGCGATGCGTCGTATCTATATGTATCTGTGCAACAATATATCTTTGCTTAGGTCGTCATTGTATTGAGAAAATTGGTTGGGAAAAAGCTTTTTGGTGATTTATGATCAGCAACGAAAGCATTTACGTATTTTCAAACTTACGTTTTTCTTTCAACATGTGCATAGAAACAACTGTTAAGTTTTAATCGCAATCAATGTCAATGCAATGCAAGTTCCTAACTGAAATTAATTGCAAAAATAAACTATCATTCTGATACCTTCATCACAAAAAATGTTTATTTGCCATAAAGTTGCATGAGAACGATATTTATTATAAGATTAAATGATATTCTGGATGCAATTAGAATTATGTATGCAGACTCGCGGTAAAAAAATGGTGCTACAGTAAAATCAAGCATGCTTTTGAGATCGCTTCTTTTTCTAATTTTTGCTTTGGGATGAATATGATGTAAAAACGTTCATCGATATATAACATTTGATCTTGCTCAGTCTTGTGCATGCTTCAAACATATTTGTTTGAAGCATGCACAAGAAGCACGTCCTGCCACGTCCTGCCGCACGTCCTGCCTTATCAAACATATCTGTTTGAAGCACGTCCTGTCTTATTTCCCACCTGTTCTTTTCGATGCTTTCTTGCCCGGGATGTCATGCTTTCATGCTACCATATTAGAAATACCACGTAGATGGTGTAGCCAACGTAAATAACTCTGAACTGGCAATACAAACACGCTACTTATGCATTTGCTAGTTACAGACGTCCAACCTAACCGGCTCGACGGTGAAATATCGACAGTTGTCGATGGAATGCTTCACTGACTGACAGTTCGGCTGGCACCCTTTATCGCCAACAACACGATCAGCTTTATGACATGTCGCCAGCTTACATAGGCACGATGTTTGGCAGGTTTGGCAGGTTTGATTTATGATATTATGATTCACTTCATGTAAAAAATAGGTCAAACTGAAATGACGGCAAGTTTGTATTGGGGTGTCACATTGGCGTTTGTATTGAGACATGGTATAATGTTTTAAGGAAGTTTATGACGTTTTACGCCTAAAATGTAATATAAGGGTGGTTGCTTCACTGGTGCTAAGCAAACTCTGGCAACTCTCAACTCGGCTAAAAACTTCAAAGAATCTAACATGAGATAAGAGATTTAACATTCATATTTGATGTGATTTTATTCATGTGTTTACTCATGCCACTCGGCAAGGGACCACGAATCCAAATACAGCGGGTATTGACATATATGTATGCGGTGCTGTTAGGGTTACAGATTATTTATGTAGCACATCCCGGTCACCCCGGGATTCGAACCCGGGACCTCTCACGTGACAAGTGGGCGTGGTACCACTGAGCCATCCTTAGCCGTCCGTCAAAAGATACAATGTAACAAAATGGTGCCGCGGCGATGGACGGTAGCCTGGCGCGGAAATAGCAGAACAAAACATACAATAGGCTCGTTAACAGTTGACATTATGGTCTATGGACACCATAATAAAGATTGAAAGGGCGACCAAAATGAGACAGGAAAAACAACATGAGTTAATTTTACCATTATGGCGGGCGCACACTAGACCAATCGGGGCGCGGACTTTGCAGTATCTCTACGATTTTCTTCCGCTCATTTTCAGTGGTTTTCCGCGTCCGTAGCACCCGAAACGATGACAAACGCAAGCTAAACGCGCCGAGTGTTCGCTTGCGGAATAGCGGAAAACGCTGGTCTGTATAAGCTTTATCCGCGACTGAGCAGTGAGCACCGCAGAACCGCGGACAATACAAATGTATCATGTTAACAGTGGGAAATATATGCAAGATGCATGCATATTTTGCACAGCATGAAATTGCCGCTCGTGTAAAAGTATCGTGGTTCTAAACTTACTTCGTCGTCGACAAATGACTATCAATCGTTGCGTGTAGGACAGGCTGTAGAGAAAAGATGCGACAGACCATAGGACGACGGAATGGAATCTCGCGAGCAAACAACGCCGAATCTTTCGGAACAGGGACGCGTTATAGCCGCGATTTCCCGAGGCGAATTTCGCAGTGATATCGTGCTCCGAATGCGCAGTGTGCGGTCGCTTTTAGAGAAGGGCTATTACCTACAGCCAGTGGTGGGCAGCTTCCGTTACTCCGCTACTCCGTTACTAACGGAACTAGTAGCAGACATAGCAGACAAACAAGATCGTTACTCCATTACTGAAAAAATACTGAGTAAAGTAATAGAATACTGATCTTGTTAGTCTGTTACTCTGTTACTAGTTCCGTTAGTAGTGAAGTAGTGGAGTAACAGAAGTTGCCAGGCACTAGCTATATCATAGCATAAGTGATACAAATAAACAAGACAAAACACGACAAAAGAAGTTTTCTTCGGCAACGATTTCGCCAGAAAAATGTAACACTTAAAACTTGCAGTAGCATGCTGTCGCAAGTCACGAGCTATTAAAAGTTTAGAACAGCACCAACTCCCCTGCCTAATCCTTTCAGCCCGATAGCTCCAATCCCGAACATCTCCCAAAACCGCTTTCGCCCCACCAGTCCATTGGTCCGGATACGAGCGGACGGCACCGTCAGTGGCGCTCGGAGCGTGAGTGCCGGTGGGGCGCGGGCTGTCTCGCAGACTCGCGGTCGCGGTGTGATACCATCATAACTCAGTCGGCGGCGGCGGGCCGGCGGTGGCCGCCGCGGACAGTTTACGCCCCGGCTCAGACACCGACACCCATCAACGTCGCTCGTCGGGGTCGACGGGGCGTAATCAGACCGCTGGTCGGCTCAGCGGCCAAATGGAGCGGCGACGCTGCCCGCGCCGCGCGCGTGCGAGCCGAAATAAAGACGCCGGAGCCGCGCTCCCGGCGAAATGAGCGCGTTAGTGTCCGGCTGAGGATTCGGAGAACAGTGGGGACCTGGATGCAGGCGATTAAAGTAAGCCAGTTTTAAATGAGTGTTGGGTTTCGATAAGAGGCCTTGTCTCTGTTTGGGAAACAAAGCCAGCGTCTATATCGACTATATAAAGAGGCATTTTAGCTTCCTTTGATTTTAAATAGGTTTCGATAATTTAATAATTTGTGCTTGATTAATTGCGTATTTACGAATGATTGGCACAGTATACCAAAACTAAGTTTTGGATCACATTTCTATCACTTGTAATACAGCTCGTCCCTTAAGTCACGCGTCAGTGGGCAATCACTACCCACCACGGGTGGGGTTTCTCGCTCAAACGGTGGGGTCACTGCCCCACCAATTCTCCGCTTTGCCCCACCAAATTTTGTACGATTTTACGCTTCCTAGCATTAAAATAAATAAAAAACTCTCAACCATGCAAAACAAAGAGGCAATGTGATATTTCGCCCTGCACCAACTTTGTCTGAAAAGCTTCACTCAGGCGACTCACTGTATGTCTTGACGTCGTCCAGACAGAACGTGTTGGCCGCGCCGGGTGCCGCTGCCGGCGCCGCTGCCGGCGCCGCTGCCGGCGTTGGTGACGGTGTCTGGCCTCCGTTGTTGCTGCCGGGAGAGCCGATGACAGCGCCGTGCGGAGCCACCGTCACCCTCTGTCGCTTGATCGGAGGTGACGCCGCCGCCAGCCGCACCGCCGCCGCAGCTGTGAAGGGGCTGGCCGCCGCCGCCGCGTAGTACCTGTCGATAGGATAAACGGTGTCGGTTTTATGGTGTACGAGGTGTAATCTCTTGGTTAACGGCCCTAACCGCGTGGCGGCTGTAAATATGTATATTTCGTTTACACAGTGGGTTGTTTATGGTAAAGTAAACAGAAGGCCGTTTCAGTTTCATTCATTGGTGTGTGGTACGTATGTATATTGTATATACATACACAGTAGTGATGTATTTTTCCCAAAATTTCCTGACCAAAACCAATACAATACCGAACAGAAGGCATTTTGGTTGACCAAATATTGACCGATTTTGGTTGAGGCCAAAACTGTCCAAGATTTGACCGATTGTTGAATTGTATACTTATTTAAACACACTGGGAAAATTAGTTTTGTTAACATCATAGTTCATAAAACGCACATGTACAGTTTCCAAAAGACATTATAATTGTTAACAAAAGAAACTAAATACATTTGCAAAACAAAATAGTGGGTGTCGCAAGCAAGACCAAATAAATTTACATTAATAAATTGATTTTCGAGCAAATTTTGTAGCAATTTGTTAGATATAAATATAAATGAGCAAAAATGTGACAAAAAGTGAATTTTTAAAGATTAAGCTGACCGAGAAGTGTCAAAAAAAATATAAGTCTGACCGACCGATTACCAAATCGGTCACGCAATTTTTTCGGTAACAAAAATTTGGATTACCGATTAACACCACTAATACACAGTACACTTATACCTAAAAAAGGTCGTTTTAAAATTATGTTTTGCAGTCAGCAACAGTGGCATGCATTCAGAAGGGTCCGGGTATACCTTGATATCGCTTATGGTAGAGCTACTGAAAGTTAAACCCAGAACGTAATAACATCAATTAAAAATAATGCAAGTTGTAAGCCACTTTCAAACGTTTTTGCAATCAATGGAAGCGTGTTGCAGAAAACGTACATGGAGCGTGTCGTACGATTTCCTCTGCATGAGGTAATGAAATGATTCGGGAAAAGCTGCGGTAGATAGGCTTGGTGAGCCCAGTAGAGAGTTTTTTTGCATCATGTCGCTTATTTGGGTGCGCTTAAATATTGATGAAGAGACCCAAAGCAGAAGCGGTGTAAATATTTTGTTATATTCTCAATGTTAACGTTTTTCAGATAATGACAGTACAAAATACTAAATATGCTAAATAAATACTATTTTGTCGGTTTTATTCTTTGCAGCTAGGCTCAGTGGCTCGGTCATGTTCGGCAATGCTATTGTAACTCCAGTTTATGTAGTCATCATGGTCTGATGGTGTTTGGACAAGCCCTATGACTAGAACACAAATGTTTGACATAGCATTGGCTGACTTCAATATGCTGACAGGTTGCAAGTTGTTTAACGAGAACTGGTAATTCAGAACACAAGGATGCAAACCATGGCGTGTTCAGACCAGGGAGTTGCGAAGAAACATCACCTGCAAAAACGTAATAAATACGATCTACACAGGGCTATGAGCGCGTTACTATATGGGAATGTAGCACAAAGATTATCAGGTACACAGTTGAAATGGCTAGACCAATATGGGTCACAGTGTTGGTTAACTATGTTGGTTGCAAATGTTCAGTGACAACTTTTCAGCTTAAATTTATATTCAGGTCCATAATAGTTCTTCAAAATCATTCAGCGTATTTCGGGGTTATCATCTGTCGACTTCAGAATGTCTAGTCGGCGATAAGTCTTAGCTAGACGATTGGTCGGCGATTAGATGGTCTAAATCTAGAGCCATCGACGATTTTGTGAATGAAATAAGATTAATAAATAGCGTGATCGAGCGAGAGCGGAGTACCACGACTACTATCTTCGACTACGCAGTAACTCTTGTTTTCAGGAGGGAACGCCCAAGCTGTCAGTGTCGACCTTAAACGAAATACTCAGGTGATACGTCCATTTTAAGCTCACTGCTCCAGCTGGCGTTTCCCCTTGGGTTGTTTGCAGTGTTCCGACTGCTGCAGAATGATGGCTTTTTCTGGCCGTCGGCAGTATTTCCGCCCGATTCCTGCTAATCCATAGTGGCTGACGAATGACAGCACATGTCTGCCTTCCGCGGAACCTGAGACCCCACCGCCAGCCGCCTGGGAACCCGAACACTTGCCCATGCGGCTTATTGCGGCGTCTGCTCAGCAGTCGCGTCCCTAGCCAAGCTGGGCTGATGCTAAGGATAGGGGATTACGCATGCAGATTTGCTGAAACCCATCCTGTTCTGGTTATAACTTAGTGTGACAGTGAGCGGCGTGATTCAACTAATGCAAAAATAAGACTAGGCTTCGATTCAAGTCGACACATCTTAGAACCAAAACCACTGGGGTGGCCTTGACAGGGCCCGCTGCCCCATGCCGACTGAGATCCGCTCTGTAGTGGCTCGGCCGAACGCCTCTGAGTTAAACTGCGCCGCATAACACGACCCCGCTCGCGGCCACAAGCCGAGAGCGGTGGCGTGCCGGTGCGAGTAGTCAGGAAACGTCTGTAGACGTGGAGCAGTGCAGCTCTGAGGCTCCAGTGGTTTGTGCTAGGAACTTAATCGTTTGTTAGTGCAGTTGCATCATGTTTTTCCTTCCAATATAGCAAGATTGGATGCAATACAACATCAGTAACCCTTTGATGCTTTGATACTTTGTTAACTTTGTACCTACCTTGCATTCCTACTCCAAGCTCAGTCGAATTCCAACGTTCGATACAATCTCAGTTTACTTCTACACGGGTTTAGTCAAACTGGAAGCACCCTATCGTTGAATAGGGGATCGATGAACCACCCCTATCGCCGGTCCACAGATCACCCCTCTCTCCACCACCCCTATCGCCGGTCCACAGATCACCCCTCTCTCCACCACCCCTATCCCGAGTCCAAGATCACCCCTCCTCCACCCCCCTATCGCCGTCCACAAGAATCGACCCCCTCTCATCCACGCACCCCTATCGCCGTCCACAGATCACCCCTCTCTCCCACCACCCCTATCACCGTCCAACATCACCCCTCTCTCCACCACCCCTATCGCCCGGTCCCAGATCACCCCTCTCTCCACCACCCTGTATCGCCGGTCCACAGATCACCCTCTCTCCACCACCCTATCGCCGGTCCACAGATCACCCCTCTTCTTCACCCACCCTATCACCGGTCCCACCAATCACCCCTCTCTCCACCACCCCTATCACCGTCCACAAATCACCCCTCTCTCACCACCCCGTATCGCCGGTCCACAGATCACCCCTCTCATCCACCACCCTATCACTGTGTTCCACAGAATCACCCCTTACTCCCACCACCCTATCCACCGGTCCAAATCACCCCTCTCTCCACCACCCTATCGCCGGTCCACAGATCCACCCCGTCTCTCCACCACCCCTATCACCGGTCCACAGATCACCCTCTCTTACCACCCCTATCGCCGTCCACAGTACCCCTCTCTCCACCACCCTACGCCGTCCACAGATCACCCCTCTCCACCACCCCTAATCGGCCGTCCCACAACACCCCTCTCTCCACCACCCCTATCGCCGGTCTACAGATCATCCCTCTCTCCACCACCCCCATCGCATACCGACGGACGGAGTCAGCTCCACCTCGTCCGAGCTTCGGCATAGTTGCTGGCGTCACGGCCACTGCGGCAGCAACTCAGTCGGTGAGTGAGGACACGTGGCGGTATCGCACTCGTTCGTCGTACCGGGAGGCGCAATTCGCCTCGGTAACCCTGCTCATGCTCCTCGGTTGCCAGCTGTGTGCCGGGTACGGAATGTGCCTCAGGCGGTCGACCCGGCGACCCCGATCACGTGCCGCTGATTGCCCCACGGAGCACTGGTTAGTGCGGTAAGACGTGGCCAACCAGGACACACGGGCCACCATGAGTGTTAAGTGTTCACAGAATCGCTGCGGTTCAGTAGTTTCACGCTAAAAATTGTTTAAATTAATTCCGTGTCCTCCGAATCGTTCTCTGCTGTCACCATTTCGCTGTCATTGGTATTTCGCTGCTGTCAACACCAGCGCCCCTGTCACCATGAGCGTTCCACTGTCACCACCAGCACCCCCTGTCACCATCAGCGTCCCACTGTCACCATCAGCACCCCACTATAACCACCAGCGACCGCTGTCACCATCAGCGTCCCACTGTCACCATCAGCGTCCCACTGTCACCATCAGCGTCCCACTGTCACCATCATTGTCCCACTGTCACCATCAGCGTCCCACTGTCACCTTCAGCGCCCCCTGTGACCATCAGTAGTAGTTGCGCCAGAGTCCCCAGCGTTCCCCCGGCGGCGGCGGCAGATCTAATTAATTGCTCTTGTGATTACCGGTGGCCAGATTGGTAGCGGCACCGCACTGTCACGCCCCTCCCGATGGCCAGTCCACGCCGGACCGTCCTGTTCTGATGGCCAGTCGGCGCCGGACCGTCCTGTTCTGATGGTCAGCCGGCGCCGGACTGTCCTGTTCTGATGGCCAGTCCACGCCGGACCGTCCTGTTCTGATGGCCAGTCGGCGCCGGACCGTCCTGTTCTGATGGCCAGTCCGCGCCGGACCGTCCTGTTCTGATGGCCAGTCGGCGCCGGACCGTCCTGTTTTGATGGCCAGTCGGCGCCGGACCGTCCTGTTCTGATGGCCAGTCGGCGCCGGACCGTCCTGTTCTGATAGCCAGTCCACTCTACCGCTGTCTTGTCTTCCAGAAGACCAGAACATGCATGGTGAGAGCGAGAGGCTAATGCGTCCACTGAAACATGGGCCCTGCCCGACGTGCCGCAAGCGCAAGCGCAAGCTTCCATAGAGTTTATGCTTAATAAAACTGATGGCAGGGCCGTGCTACCATTAGGTGCTATGGGGTTTTGCGCTTGCGCTTTTGACACAGCGATCAGGACCATTGATGTCGACCCGATGTGGTCGGACATCGTATTGTTAGCCAAAGTCACCCGATATCGTCTGACATCCTATTGTTCGCCTAAGTCACCCGTGAACGGCGAGGTATTTGTATAATTAAATGGCATGTCTCTTATTCTCCGAATGACGGCGCGCTCGAGCTGATTAATGTGATAATGACTTTTCTGCCATGGACACTCTGTCAGCGGTTAATTTCCTGAATCGGATTAGTTCCAAGGCGGCGACACTATTAACTCAGGAGCTGAGGATGGTTAGGGTCGTTAACTAATGTGATTTAAACGTTCGTTGCAGCTTTCAGCAAGCAAGTTCCCGAAAGCGAATACCTCCACGTAAATACCACCGGTATTCAGCTAGCTAAGAAGGAATCGCTAACATTAAGGGGTTTGCGTGCAAACTAAATAAATAAAAATTGTACAAATAGGATCAAATATATACTCGTCCGATTATTCAGCCAGTTTCATTCGGAAAAGCCAAGTGATTTAGACGTGTTCTGTTCTAGGCATGGTGAAACTCTATGCTCGATTGTATTTATCGTTCTATTTAACAAGCTCAGGTTGTGAGTGGTTCAATGGCGTCGTGATTAGTAACGTACCGATTCAACTTTCGTTTAGCTGGCGGATGAGCGTCTTATCAAATAGTCAGGTGCAATTTAATTTGGTATTGATTTGACCATAGATAACAGTAGACTGTTAACAGGTCTACTGTTATCTATGATTTGACCTTTGGAGACTGATACTGCTCTCATGCAATTGCGCATGTACTTACAGTCTGACTAAAAACGAAGCACAACATTTGTGAGTAAAGCAGTCTCAGAAATTGATCTTAAGTTACTGTCAGAGCACAGCCAGGTTTACGCTCGTACTCAGCAGCCCGCGATCTTTATAGTTCTGTTATACAGGTTTTCCGCTTCAAACTGACATTCTCAAACAAACGCATTTTTCTTCTTCCCCCGGCCGTGTATGCCTTGGGGACGACACCTGTTTAAACGAGTCAGCTCCTGGTGATAATCTTTGTCGCGACTTGGCAAACGAAGCGACCGCCGCCCGGCTCATAATAAGAGGCATCACGATAATTCAAGTCAGTGCTATTTCTGCCTGCACAGCACCTGGAATAACAGCCTGGCACAGCGCGGCGTTGTTATATTGACGCATCAGTCCAGTATTGGCGAGTGACACCGCATCTGTAGCCGTCATTCTTGCGGCTCACAGCTGTCACCAATTTGTCACACCTCCCCTCCCGTCCCATCTCATCCTGGCGCTTTTTCGGATCGCTCCCACCCTCCACTTCCGTCGCCTCCCTCTCTGCCTCCTCGCTCCCTTGCCGCGCCGCGGCCATCCCGGCGCAGCGGCTCCTTTAGCGGCGCGCCCGTCGCCGCGAGACAGCCGTGCGCCGCGGCCGGCGAGATGAGCTCCCCTGATGAGTGTCCTGTGTAAACATCAGCCGCAACAGGTGCCAAAGTCACGCCGCCGCCGACCCACCTCCGCTGCCTGCTGAGTCACCGGCTAAAATTATTCCGCCCGCCCGCAAACGGCAATCCCGGCGCGCCGCGCCATTCGCCGTGCCATTCGCCGCGCCACATTGGCCGCGCGTGATTAGGCGCTAACGACGCGTGCGGCCATCTCGACGCGGCCGCCGCAGTGTTACTACGAGGTCACACACACAACAGCGGCGGCGGTGGCGGCGGCTTTAGCGAAAACAAACTCTGCCGGCCGGAATAGTCGGCCGGCGGCGGTGGTGGCGGCGCTCAGAGAGACACGCCAAGCGTCCGTCGCTGGCGACCTCTGGCATCACCCCCGCCTCCCCTCCGCCGCGGTAACGAGTGGTGACATGCGGCTCTCGAATGTGACGCGAACCATCGGTAATTAACGACTGGCGCCCTCGGACGACAGAGAGGCGGTGCTGTTGGCCATCGACGACGACGGGCGATGGAGCGAGACGCCAGCCGCAGACGTCATCAGAAACGGCGAGCCGTCAGCGCGAGATTGGAGCACTTATCTAATGGTGGGGCTCCTTTCATCTGTAATAGGTGTCATGGATGGAATATTTAAAGCCCTTCAAATGACGCTCTTCGATCTCATAGACTGTCTCAGCTGAATGTTGAAGTATTCGTTTAAAGTGATTTAGACTGGATGCGTTTCCTCTCCCTGATTAGTGTCACTCTGAGTGACGCGAGCCTCTTTCCAGACACCGAAACCGTCCAGGCCCGGTCAATTGGGGCCGCCGCTCGTGTTTTTTGGCGTCTACCGCCACTCCGCATTGGCACTGAAGCAGCTGGGGGCGACGAATGACGTTTTGTAAAAATAAACCACAGTTGCGCTCCAGTGCGGATACGCCACTGCCCTTCTGCTGGTGTTCTTTGGCTCTGACCGGTGTTCCCGTGCGCCTACCAGCTTTCTGTGACTGCGGGTCCGCGTTTCCAACCAAACTCAGGCGACCAAAACACCAGACCCGATCTAAGACAACGTAATCACACATATTGCGTACGTAAGCTGGGGATGAAGTACTCTGAAGCAAAAGAGGCCTGACTGGCGTTCAGATGATCGAACACATGGGCGCCACCAGTCAGACAAATGGGCCGCGGGCAGGAAGCGGAACAGAGCGAGCACCGGTAAGTGTCCCAGAGAGACGTATTCAAGAGGGCCCGAATAAGGCGAATGAAAGGATGATACAACAAAAGATTGCGAGGAAAGAAAGGTATGCGTAATAGCTGGTGCACAAAGGGAGAGCCTGAACAATCAACTGGGTAAATGGAGCGCTTGACTCGAACACAATAGGCATATATTGGGCATCATGCTGACTACTGACGGCCATTAGAAGCAACAAAGTAATGTGAATCTAGTGTCTGACTTACTACCCAGCCTAGCATGAAATGATTGATGTTGCGAGTATTCTCTAGCCATTTATTCTATGTAATATTTGTATGCAAGCGTGCTTACTTCTCTGAGTTGCTGTCATGTGAAAAACTATCTAGAATATTCACGACTAATAGAGTACATATATTTCATTAAAAAATGTATTCAAAGGTTATTTAAGTATTATCAAATAACTTTAAAAGCATTAAAGTATTTTGTTAATATTAAAATTGTCAGCTGAAATTATCAAAATGTGTTCGAGATTTATTGTAACATCTAGATATAGAAGACCAGTTTATGACCCAGAATAACTTTCTAGTCCCAGCAAGAATAAATGTGGACTTCCAGAAAGCGCATGTCAGGGCCGGCAATTTTTGAGCGGTCGTGACGACGAAAGCAGCAGGACGCCAACGCGACGCCGGACCTGATTAAAACTTTGTCCAGGCGTCAGCATGCAGAGCCATTTGAGTTTCGCAAAATCCTTCCATCGCTCACGGTATTTGGAAATATGAAAAGGTACGGCACCGCCTCGCGTCGGTCTCTGGCGAGCAAAGTTTCTGTATAGTGGGCGGCGGCGGCTGCCCAGCGCGTTTAATCAGAGAGGCTCCGTGACATGACCAGAGGGTGAGGCGAGTCCAAGTTCGCTTCACCTCCACCCCTCCCTCCTTCTTTCATTCGCAGCACTACATGTGGTAAAAGCAGCGGAGATTTTGCATCTCGCTTAGGTCTGACAGGAGCCCCGATATGTAAATCATTCTGTCAGTAAATTCTCAGAAGCCTGGATATCTATCAGTAAATTCACTGACAGTTTATTTTTTCCATCGAACAATCGCAGACGAAGATATGTAAAATGCATATCGAAACCTCCGAACGACCATAACTTTTGTGGAGTAAGTGCAGATTATTAACGTATCTGTCAGTTAAGTGTCATCTCCGACGCTTCATAGGAGTGAATCGGAGCCATAATGCCAGTTAATGGCTTGCTAACACCAGAAAAAGCGGACATAAAACGCTGTGCTGTGTCGGAAACCTGTTACATGGTGTTGATCAAATAACATCGTAAAGCTGCTGCTACGACAAAAACGCCGACAAAAACATGAACGCATGCCGTAAAGGTGCTATGGAGGAGCCGTAAAGAGACCGAATTAGAGCTACAGAGAAACTTAATGCCCCCATACCGAGCTGCATTACCAGCTTTCACAGAAATAGACGTTCGCAGACTGATGTATGTAGGGTGTAGGTTTGGTGCTTCACTCAATAACATTTTTGAGGCTAGCACATCACAAGCTATCCGAATAAACCATAGAAGTTGACATATAAAATGCAGAATAATTATGATGCAACTGAAAGACCTGAGGCCAGAATATACTTAGCTTAGGTGACGGTCGTCACATCTTCGGTGACGTCATGGACTTTTTTATGACGTCATAGATGAAATGAAATATTCATAGGAAAATTGCAATGAAGAAGTTGCCTACAACAAATCGATAGCAGCCTTTCTACAAGCCTTCTGTTTCTTTATTGTACATACCTTTCTTGTAATCCCGTTGTGGCAACTCACAACTGACATATTCCCTTTTGAATTGTTTATAACAATGTATTTATAAAACGGTCTTGCGATCGGGAGGAAGGGTGGTCGATTTTTGTATTTTAATCAATTATGGAAGACCAATAAAGAAGTGAGGATGAAGCTGTCATGAATCACGTCAACGAAGACCGTGATCAACATGAAGTGATGGGGTGAGTTGTCAAAAGGATTTACTTTTTGTGTGTAGATTGCTGATTCATCTTCATCGTTTCAAAAACCATCAGTTTTTTGCAATATGTGTCCGCTTATTTTGTCTCCGGCGCCAAAATCGTCGAAATTGTATTATGAGATCGGGCGCATCCAGCAATTTATGACCTCGCCATTCTGAGGAGCGTGACGTGTGATGACGTTATAGTTTCTGACGTCATGCGTTTTGTTAGCCTTCACCGAGACTCATTGTGCCTTACTGCGCATGCGCAATCGAATATTTTTTAGATGCTGAACAGGCCTCTTGTTCCATAGCGACACGTGTTAATCTGACTATGACCAAATCCCGTCATGGTCTCTTTGCATCATGGACAGTTCAATTACCTCGAATTAGGTGATCCTCATTGGGTTTTTGGGCAAGTTTTTTATGGGCAAGGTTTTTTAAACTTTTGAATAAAAAAACACAGTTGTTGAGTTGCATGATAAATCAATTCATGAACCAATTATGCAAATTCGACTTAGAATAGACGCTATGCGTATCGTCTATGACTAACTTAAATCATTGGACTAGCCATGAGTATAATATGGATAAGATGGCCTTTGCCATGCAGGTGGCATTTTAGTATGTTTGTTGTTTTATCCAAAGTACTTGTTTGTTGATTTTCCAGACCGTAATTTTGAAGTATGTATTTCAGTTGTACATATATTGTGGTATCGCCATTAAAAAAGTGAATATGTTTACTTACGGGCTTTGTGTATTTGTCATGACTTAGCATTGATGCTTTTTGACGATAGGAACACTTAGAAATTCGTAAATAATATAATTCCTTTTCTGACGCAGGATGAACTTCGTATGCCAGAAGCGACCATATGGCACTAGAACACCACATGACATATTCAATCATTCAATATATTTAATGGATAATGACATTCACCGTCTACTATCTACCAGCAGGTGATAAGCAATTAATGTTCTCAAGCTTTTCTACCGCGTGTGTGTGAATTTGACATATCTCGACTAGCCACTATTTGACACGGGAGTAGTGTTCGACATAGCTGAACTTTTTCTTGTCCAAGCCGCCCCACAGCCATGACATCACAGCCAAAGCCAGCCACAGCCACTCCTAAATGTCAAAGGCTTGCCGTTGGCCAGCCGTGAGGATTTTTGTGAATTCATATTACATATGTGTATATTTTCAGTCCACTGTTATGGCAAAATGTCAAGATTTCTTTTAACCATGATAAGTTAGATAAGATTGGGGAAAAAAACTCAGGTAGACTATGCAGCCACAGCCATAGCCTATTGTCATGATCTAGAGATTTTGCAGTCCCCCCCCCCATTATCCGTGGGGTTCGGCCAGCCATGGGGAATGGATATAGACACCCCATCCCATGTAGATCTCTTCACGGGAAATCAGTACATAGCAACAGTGGGATATGTATTACTTACACATTACGCACAAAATTATCCGAATGGAGAAAGATACGCAATTAACTCGAATATTATTCTACGACCTAAAGGGACACTGTCTGTTCAATTTAAAATTGGATATGTTTAAGAGCAATAGGATTTAATTAGCACCATGAAGTCCGTTTTTTATTCGCGCCCAGTCACCCAATATATTTGTTCGAAGCTCGATTTTCTTCCAGCCAATGACCTTGACGAGTCCAGACCACTACTGCGCATAACCAAATCAATTCATTGCAGTGTTGTGCAACAAATGTAAAATAAAACATTTCATGTCCTATTATGCATGATTTAATTAACCCGCGCCCAGGTGGGCCTCCGAGACAACTTCGCCATGGTGGGGGGGGGGGGTCAAAATGACCCCCCGTCTAACTCGAAAACGAAAAGAGATAGAAAGACGCGGAAAAGCGTTTGAAAGCTCTCCACGTTGTACATTCGAAGTTAGACAGAGACCATTTTTTTTAGCTTAAGGTCAATATTGAGGTCATCAAAGGTCAAATTTTACAGTTTTTGGACTTCGCTTCGAACAACCCCGTATATCTCGTGAACAATGATAGCTAGGAGCAAACGACTAAGAAGCAATAGATGGATAGCTTATTGAATTTTGCGATCGCACCTTAAGTCCTCAAAATTGAGCTCATATCAATTAGTTTAGGCTCCAGAGGTCATCGAAAGGTCAAAAAAGTTATCTTGAGCAAAACAGTTTTTCTTAAATAGCATTTCACCTAACAAAGATAAGGAAATAATTTTGACGCCATCGTGTTTGTTTCACCGAGGCACTTTGAAACAAATGCACGGTGGCCTGGTAAGGTCAACTTAAAATTTGCCCTCAGGTCAAGGTCATTTGGTGACCCAGGTAGGTCATGTTGCATATGGGGCAATGCGGCCAGACGAGACCAACACAGTGGTGTCAACTGCTCGTCTCTATCTCTTTTCTATCAAGAGTTATTAGCAAATCATTGCTGATGACTGCAGATGACCTCAAATGACTGGTGGGACTCATTAGCAACAACTGCACCTTGATCATCCAGAACGAGCCCAAAAAATTATCTGAAGCCATTAAGCTTGATCTCGTATTGGTCTGAATGGAAGCATTGTTTATTTCCATTCACTTTATAATGGGAGGTCAGAAAATTGACACTGGACTTAGGTCCCGATACATAAAATCCAATAAACAATGTAGGTACTTTATAATCTTATGACATCCTGCAAGTTTAAATCTTTCCGAACAAAAACTGTGGCTTTGGCACGATCACAAACATTTTGGAAGGCAATGTCACTTAAAGTGACCTGATGACCTGACTTCGGTTGACATGAAGTAAATTTTTTGTCTAAGTATGGAAATTTGATCTTCAAACAGCTATGCCAAATTTGGCGGCGCTGCGCGCCGCCGTTTTTCCGCTATTCCGGAAAAACCTCAGGGGGGTCAAAATGACCCCCCACCAGGGCGAGGGTTTTAAGCTAAATCATAGGCAAAAATAATAAATATTCTGAAGGAAAAGGTTATACTCCGAAGGATTTTTGACTTTTTCGAAGGGTTTTGGATTTTTGCAGCTCTGGTTTGCCGCTGGGGCACATGAATGGGAATGCTTCCGAGCAAGAACGCCGAATCCGTTCTTCCCGACAAAACTTTTTGAATGAACAAATGTCGTAACGAAGCCTTGTTTGGGACAAATTGCAAATTTTGAAAAGCTTCAGCAGATCTTGATATGAGAGTGAGTGGGAAGGCATATTGGTGTGTGAGTGGGCAGCCAGTCACACGAGAAATTTATGCTGGACTCTGTCTAGTCGGTCTTCATGAGTTTTGAAGCCCCACCTCAAATGACGCAACCGTATTCGAGAAAGGACCGAACGTTAGCGTAGTATGCTGCTAAGAGGGGGCGTCCAGTCCTATGGTGCAGCGTCCAGTACTTCCGCCACTCTGCCGGTCTGGAAAGATCGAATGAGCAGACCCAGCATCCTGTTCGCTATACCGACTGCAAAGTCTACATGGTCGGCAAATGTAAGTTTCTTGTCCAGCCACACCCCTAAATCGCGAATTTTGTCTACATGTTGAAGAGGGGTGTTGCAAATTTTGCATGTGGTCTGGATGATGTTAGTTAAGTTAAGTGATATCTGAAATGATTGACACTTTGCCGGATTTAAATTGAGCTTTCGGGCTTCCGAACAGCTTTTGAGTCGCTCGATATGCGTTTTCCTGACTGGTAATTTTTCCTGTACAGTTTGACGCCGTCAGCAAGGAGCAGGATGCTGGGATTAAATTGAAAATTGAATGGCTTAAAAACGGCAAAGTTTTGGGAAAAATTGTTTAAGCCTTTTCAATAACAGCCAAAGATAATGACTATCTCAGTTCAGAACCAATTCAAGGGTAAAACACTGCCCTTAAAACAGGGCCCACTCTGCGCACCACTGAGACACTGAGGTCACTGAGGTCACTGAGACACTGAGGACACTGAGGTCAGTCGGTTGGGCCCCGCGGGCGGAGACGACATCGGGTCACCATTTAGCGCCAGGCATTTGGCCGGAACTATTTTCCGCGTTGTTAACTGCGAATGGAGACCAGAAAGCGGCCATGCTGACGGAGTTCGGACCATTCCGCAGGAGGAGTGGAGATATTTCTGCGGCGTTTTGGATAAGTAGGCGTGCGGCGGGATCTGATGGCCGCCATCAAGTAGCATAAGGACAAATGCATTTGATATCTAAGAGATTGTCAGGATGGGCACTCCTGTCTACCTATTGACGGGTGGGGAACGGACAAAAAACGTGAATGTTAATTAAAGGGAGTGTGCCTACTCACATTGGTCATGTGGAGTTGTTGGCACTGGTCTGTAGAACGTATTTTTTTCTGATTTAATCATGTACTTAATTTCCCCAGATTCACTATAGTTGCTGAGGTATTCCAAATTCGCCAAGATCATTCCGGCGGAACAAAGTTATCAATATTCGCCAGAGCTTTCGCTACTAGAAGCATTGTCCTTAAATAACAACGCTAGCATATATTGTTAGCGCTGGCCAATATAAAATAACTCGTGAGAACTGATAGCAGCTGCCGAACAGAGCCTCGATAATTATAAACAAACCCATACATTGTTCGTATGGATTTGTTTATTGTCTTTGGTGCGCCATTTTAGGTAACATCTTCGTTACTCTGTTTATAGTGGTGATCGCTTATGAGTTTTGAAACAAAACAAATCGCAAAACAGAATATAAGTAAAAATTCAACTAAAGGGGCTCCAGACGTGAATTTTATCGTAACCAATAGCTTCTTACCGTTAGAAAAATATGTTTGACTTTAAAGTAGGCACGCTCCCTTTAATATATGAACGACTGCTCAACACCAAAGTTATGTGGCTAAGCACACATCATTTTGGCTCATGGATATGTGGCTTTGGACAATATATTTAGGAAATATAACATTAGATTAAGTTGACTGAAGTACAGTAGCGTACATATTACGAAAACAAATCGATTTGCTGTGTCTCGCTTCGTTCTACAAGAACTTCTTCCGTCTGAGACTGAAGCCTCCTCCGGTTGAAGCAGCGTATATGCCATCTCACTGTGAAATTTAGCATTAAGGTCGGGTTTTCCAAGCGGGTGCCTCGTCTCCGACCCCGAAGGGCCGCTTCTAAATCGCCGACGCTGAAGATTTAGACAGGCTAAATAAATCGGCCAGTCACTCCAGCCGATCCGGACAAGCGCGGGCTTCGCGAGAAAAAGTTGTCGAAACCGAACTGAGCCGATGGAGGTATCGATTCCCAGATTGAGGCCCAAAATGGCAAAGGGCACACAAGGATGTTGCATCCCGTTGATCCGTTGTAGTTGTAAAGAATATTATTTATTACTATAGCTACCGATGTAACATCCGTAAACCGTTTAAGTCGCTTGGTGCCAATAACATGCAATATAAAGTGATACATGTAAATGAATATATGTATTGCTATTCTTCTTTCATTAAGCACTTCTATCGTTTACAAATAAGTAAATTTTGCTTGGGAAAATATATATCTACAATTGGTTGTCTTCCTTCAGTTTGTGGCAATAACAACAACAAGCACACCATCCAGACCAATCGACGAGATAAGTCCCCAAATCCGATGCCATCAGCACATCCTATAGACGGATCTATGGCTGCCACAGCCCGTCACACGCGGACAGAGGGAAGCTTTATCAGCTCACCGCACTGCCAGCCCCTGCCGCCGGCCGACAGCTCTGCCGACACTGCCCGATACCGGACCGGAAGTGAGCGCCGTCAGCGCCGGAAGTAGGCACCGCTGGTCACTTCCGGTGGCGTGGCGTCTCCGTTTCCAGTGGAGCTGATCGACTAGTGCTGCTTTATTCACTTCCCCTGTCGTCGCTCACCGACGCAGTGATCATTAACCGAGCCCGTTAAGTCGATGCTTATTTTGTGTTCGTGCTAAGGAGACAATAATGCACGTCAGGAAATCGGCCAGTTCCACTTCTCTCTTGCCAGAAATGGCACAGTGCGAGCCGTCATTCTGTTTAATGACTTAGTTGTTTATTGCAGAGTAAAGCGATATTGCTGTAGCTGGTTAGAATGTACTTTTTAGGCGACAACAGAGAGTTAAATGCGGGGTATTTGGCGACACTTACCAGTCGTTAGGGGTATGCAGCACATTCTGCTGTGGTTGCTGCTGCTGCTGCTGCTGCTGTTTCTGCTGCTGCTGTTGTTGTCTTTTTCTACCGGTCTGCGCAGGCTTGGGTTCTGCCACCATATTAACATCTGTGAAGAAGGCATGGGTCCTGATTCTGCCACCATATTGATATTGGAGAAGACTGGGTCTGAATTCTGCCACCATATTGATAAGTCTACAACCAGTAAGGCACCGTAGTTGGCGATGACGAGCTAGCGCGATGGAAATATGTGAAAAATTGAAACTCGATCGGGCAAATAGTTTGTGAGATACAAAAGGGTGCGCAGCACGTGTGCACGTGCAAAGGCACTTCATCCCTGACTTGGAAAGGCGGCGGCTGATAGATCCATAACCATAGGCGCAAATTGGCCAAAGGTGTCGGCGCGCCCTATAAAACCTTAATAAACAAACGAAGAGGTCCCTAACCACACACCAAATTCGAACACAATCAGCTCAACCGCTTCTGAGATATATACTAGGGGTGTGCACGAGTGCACGTGCAGTCACCCCACCCCTGAGCTATGGAAAAGTGTCGGCTGAGGGGTCCCTAAACACACATCGCAAACTTACACACAATCGACCCAGCCGTTGCGGAGTTTTTGTGACAACACTTTTCAGCAACCCTCACACGACACGCGCCACGCGCAGTGGTTGTCAACCACATGAGTCGTAACTGGTCTCAAACAGGGTAGGTTGGATGGGGCTGATTAGCAAAGAAGACCGCCTCTCAATCGCAAGTGCGGTTGCAGAGATATTAGCTTCTCAAAAGCGTTGGCACCGGGCCGAGATGACGTTGGGACACTCATATTGATTTTTTATCTCCATATACCAAGGAAGGACGAGCAAGCGCTTCGCTCGCTCGTAATTATTACACTCGCTACCGTTTTTGTGTCGTGATCTGTTGGCTGATAAAGAGATGTCAGTTATCTGACTAAGGGACAGTCGTATGGAAGTGTTGTGTGGTGCACACTGCACACTGCACACAAATGTTCACTTATATGTCCAGCATTGGACCTGAGAAGCAATATTCATTGAACCCATATACCGGAAGGTTGGATCATGGCCTTGGTTGGATCAGGGCATCAGTCGGATCGATAACTTTAACTTATAAGCGAAGAACGGAGCTGAGCGCCATCAAACCATCCGGCCAAATTCATGTGGAAAACTGGAGACATATCGCCGCATTGTCAGAACGCATGACAACGCTGAACAAAGCTGTGATTTTCGCGTTGTATGTCACGGCCCTCGGTTCTAGCGAGACGGCTTTAGACGGGGCTTTTGCCTGCAACGCCAGCGGAAAATCTTACGCTGTCGCGCGGTCGTTTTTGGGTTCTTCTTCCCAGACGTGCGGTCATTTGGGGATTCTCTGGTGGAAATAGGAGGTCTGAAAGCTCATTCCGACTTGAGGGAGATAGTTACAGAGCAGTATTTATGTAGCTCCCCTTATGAGATGTGTCATAAAGTAAGCTATCACTGATGAAATGAAAGATTATATCTTTAATAAGGAAAGAAAGGCAAGGAAAACCACCAGACCTAACAGGATGTAAAACTCGTGCATGCTAGGTGAAATGCATAAGTCATACAGACTACGATATATACTTAAGACTCATATATAGACTAAAGTAGTCATATTTCAATTAAGTCATCTAGACTTAAGTCATGCAGACTAGGACAATGAGTAAATGGGAAGAAACACAAACATGAGCTTATATTTGTTATGTTTATAATGTCAGCCATTCTCTAAAATATTTTGATTGCATTTCAAATATGATAAGACTTGGAAGACGAGGGCCCTGGTTGTGTTTACAATGTTTATCATTGAGCAGTAACTTACCTAGTACTTGTCCGAATATACTCCGGGCATCCTCCCCCATACATGCTGAACGCGCGTCAAACGGGTTCGTGAACTGTATGAAGGCGAAACCCTTGTGCATGGAGATACCTGAAAGGAAGGACAGACCTCATGTCAGCTCTGGGTAAAACACAAAATTATATGAGTTTGGCTATCAACTAAGAATGGCATGTATCAGTGCATTACTTTTCTACATGCTCTGCAAGATGAACCAATGGGTGCAAATCATTCTACATTCTACTCTTTGCATCCAGCGGCTTCTATAATATATATTCTACAAAAATATATTTTTGCATGGATGAATTGTCTAAGCTGTTCTTAACTGTGCCGTAGGTGCACTAAAAAGAATGACATTTCTTGAACTGATACTGCTAATAGTCGTGACTTCATGAATGTAACACATCATATCTGTTTGCCAATATACAAACCTGACGCCATGCTGAAGCGGTATGCATATTGCAAACCAACCGATTCTTAAGCCGTTTCTTCTCATTTCGATGCTCTAGGTCAGTGGTTCTCATAATGCAGGGTATGGTTAACTTCAGGGGCGGAACCAGGGGGGGGGGGCGATCCAGCCATGGCACCCCAAAGCGAAAAAGAAGGGGGCCAGCATATCTTTTGCCCCCCAAAGATATCAGTGAATACCTTTATTATTGAATGTGAACCTGATTTGGTACTACTTGGTACTAAGATGGTGAGTCTGGTACTCGGGGAAGATAACAATTTATCGTAAAAATAGCTATGAAACAGTCAAAATCCTGCTATTCACAGTCAAAAACTGGAAATATTTCGCGCCGCTTCGCGGCATAACACAAGTTTCGATATTGCTTATACAAATTCGTAAAATGAATAAATTCATATATGCGTACATACATTCATGTTTACTTACATACGTGCATGGCTTCAAGCTATGCGGCACAGTATAACTTCAGGCGCTTACTACTAGTGCCATCTAGGGACATAAGTATAAGTTATCATGAGCGCTGTTGCTCTTGGTCTACAGCAGTGGTTCTCAGCCTGAATGCCGGCGTCACGGAGGTCAGTCTTGCCCTGCGTCACGCATGGTTGGCGTCAACCGGCATCCCGGGGAAGTGGCATGCCACCGCTAAACGACGTCAGTCCCGCCCACTCCCCCGCTGTCACCTCCGCCCTGCTGACAGCTGACCGCGTGCCCGCACCAACGTCATAATGACGTCACACCCACAGCAGGCAGGCACCACCTGCCACCGGTTTATGGACCAGCATTCCACAGGTTAGCGAAATGACGCTGACGTCATAGGTATGACACGCTTACCGGAATCCATTTCAAAGCACATGAAAGCTATTGGTGATATACCGATCGGTGGACTGATGAGATCCACGTTAGACATTAGAGTTTATTCCAGTCCGCTGAATGCCAATTTAAGTGAATTGGAATTATATTTCATTGGAACAAAGATTGGGTTCGGACTCCGTGCTATAAAAAAACGCCGGTAAAAAACCAGATGCCTTAGGTTCATCAGCAGCTCTGCTTGTGTTTGGTGTCAACTTGTCAGCCCTCGGCTGGCCTCCGCCAGGTGTCCTGCGCTGGGTGTAAGCGGTAGGCGCCCAATCTCAACATTTATACTGCCCGCTCGGGCTGGTCCAAATGTTGTATGCTCCGACAGGTTGCGGAAAGGCCCTGCAGTCCGGCACGGGAAACAGATGCGTCATTTCACTCGGCCTCTGGACGCTTCCTTCTTTGTCTCTACAGTCTACAACGCTGACCATTTGTATTATTTCGATAAGCTCAACCTTAGGGATTCGACAAAATATAATATAGAAAATCATAAGGGCCGGCTACCCCTGAGTGTGGGTGGCAGGGCACAGGTGTTCCCCTGTCCAGGATAGGACACGTCACCATTTGCTGCCAGCCACCAGGGCTATGACCCTGACTCCTGAGTGGGGGTGAAGGGGGGCAGATGGGTCGGTTTGTCCGGATATTGATCGGGCCGGCGCCCGGGCTGACCGGCCACCCACCAGTTACCCAGGCAGTGGCGACCCGTCATGAATACTGATCAGTGCCTTCCAGCCGCCCACCGCTCCACTCCACTCCACTAGATTGCCGCTGAACTGCTGCTGAACAGAGCTGAGCTGCCGCTGAACTGCCGCTGAACAGAGCTGAACTGTCTCTAAACAGAGCTGAACTACTGCGGAACTTCTGCTGCACTACTGCTGAACTACTGCTGAACTGCTGACTGCTGACTGCTGACTGCTGCTACTGCTGACTGCTGACTACTGCTGAACTACTGCTGAACTACTGCTGAACTACTGCTGAAACTGCTGACTACTGCTGACTGATCTTTGCTGGCACACAGACCACCCTCACAATATCCCACAACTTATGAATGACTACTGACTGAACTACTGCCTGAACTACTGCTGAACTACTGGCTGAACTACTGCCTGATTTAACTGCTGACTACTGCTGAACTACTGCTGAACTTACTGCTGAACTACTGCTGAACTACTGCTGAACTACTGCTGAACTACTGCTGAACTACTGCTGAACTACTGCTGAACTACTGCTGAACTACTGCTGAACTACTGCTGAACTACTGCTGAACAGAGCTGAACTAATGCTGAACTACTGCTGAACTACTGCTGAACTACTGCTGAACTACTGCGGAACTACTGCGGAACTACTGCTGAACTTCTGCTGAACTTCTGCTGAACGCCAGCTGAACGCCAGCTGAACGCCAGCTGAACGCCAGCTGAACGCCAGCTGAACGGCTGTCGAACCGCTACTTGAACCGAGCTGTCGGTGTCGAACCGCTACTGAACAGCTGTCTAACCGCTACTAAACAGAGCTGTCGAACCGTTGTCGAGCCCGAGCACAACACCCGATGGACGACCGTTGGTCGGGGGTACAACCGAGAGAAACGGCCTCCAACCGAGACAACCGCGAGAAACGGCCTCCAACCGAGACAACCGAGAGAAACGGCCTCCAACCGAGACAACCGCGAGAAACGGCCTCCAACCGAGACAACCGAGATAAACGGCCTCCAACCGATACAACCGCGAGAAACGGCCTCCAACCGAGACAACCGAGAGAAACGGCCTCCAACCGAGACAACTGCGAGAAATGGCTTACTGAGTACAAAATAGGCACCGTGTCTTTTTTGTTCTTTCTAGAGTCTTTTTTTTTCTCCGTGCGTCTAAGGTGTGGGAACATGACAAAAGCACACATATGTCCGGCGAGGTGAAGACCAGAACCAGGCTTTTGACTTTTGACAGGCCTTTGTTCTTATATTGTGTTAAGTCGATGCATCCATGAATACGAATAGCAGCACCAGGCGAGCGGGGAACAATGTTTGACCTTCGTGCTAGCTGACACCAAACCTTGGCCGCTTCTCATGAGCAGACACCTAGTCGTGCAGGTATTTTAGCAGAAGTGAGCCATATAGCATACGCCTGATAAATATCTGATATAAGAAGCTGCATACTTTTTGCTTACAAAGGAAAACAAATTGACACAAGTAAAACACAGCTGTGTAATAACGCCGATAGAGCTATCATGTTGTCAGAGAAAACCGTCAGCTCAGCATGGGAGTCCTGATGATACACGTATATAAATTTCCGCTAATACCGCCCAAAAGGAGAACTCTGAACATTCGCCCGTCAATGACCCTATTTCCGTGGGCAGCAAACTGGTTTAAAACGGAGAGTTTAAAGCGTTTGAGTTGGTTTCCGGCCACGCAAGTGGGCATATCTCGCCAGCAATCATCGAGTACGAAGGGAGGCGTAACGTNCCGTCCGGGGCCAAGCTAAACTACCGATTTCAATGCACTTTTTGCAAATGGTTATTGGTTGTTCATAGAAGTTTGGTACATATTCGCAAAAATAGGATGCATGAAACATATTATATCTCGCTCTACGAGAGGTTTTCTCACCTTCACTGGACGGGGGGGGGGGCTGATTGGCCCCCCTCTTAACTTCCAAGCCAAGCAACATAGAGCAACACGGTAAAAATGAGCATTGTCATGTGTCAGCATTGTCACATGTCATGTGAGGAATATAACGGTATGCGATTCTTAGGTTTCAGGTCAACGAGTGACCTTCTAGGTCAAGTGAACGATCTCGACTCGACCACGTCCAGAATAGCGATTCTGCTTTGTCAGAAAACCTTAAAATTGTGAATTGATAAATGTAATTAAAAAGGTATGCTTCTAGACCAATTTAGTCTCAGAAATACCAAAAGATACTTGTTTGTTCGCATCTGGTCCAAAAAAGTAAGAAAGTGATTTGATCAAATGACGTCATGAATTTTGCCACGGACCTGACATAACTGAAACGTCATTATCTCCCAAACGACTTGACCAATTTCACTAATATTTTACCAGCATGCTTATAATTGTTGTTGACCAGCTACTGAAAATTTCAGCAAGATGCGCCTCTGGTGTAAGCAGCTATTCAAGAAAAACTTCAGGGGGCCTGTCATGTTTTTTTTTAAAGTCATGCCCCTTCGTAGGGAGAGGGCTACATGCCTTCATGGTAAATGACAATGCGTAGGCAGGCTAATTTTCGCTCGGACAGTGAATTTGTTACCAAGTACTTGTGAGTACCGACCGTTATAAGCATGAAACGCTTTAACTTGAAACAGGCACATAGCCAGGATTTCGTCCAGCGGGTGGGGTGGGGTCGGCGCCTCGAAAGAGCCCCTTCCCGAGCGTTGAAAGGGCCCCCTTCCCAAGGGTTGAACGGGCCAAACAAAACGGATTAAAAGGCATGTTACAAAGATGGAGAATGCAGTATGACAGGTATGGCATGTGCCATGCCAACTTAAGAACCAGCGACACCAATTTGGAATCAGCTATACCATCTTTACGGCAGCAGCCCGAAATTTTAAGTCCTATGTCCTGGATATACATTCTCATCAATGCGCCGTATTGCGTAAGGTGTGGACCTCTAAAAATGCTATTGGCGAGAACATTCTTTTGGAGGGGAGGCAAAAAGACATGTTTGCCCCCACCTTTTTCGATGGGGGGCAGCATGCCCCCCTCCCCTCCCAGCCCCTCTATCCCCCCGCTTCCGCCACCACTGTATGTCATGCTATAGTTAATTGACACACACGCAAACGCACGCACGCACAAGCAAGCAAGTAACACCGATGCAATGCAGCCATCTTTGGTTAATACACTGATTTCTGATAGCATACTTTGCATGCTGTTCGGCAGGCTTTACCACTGATGAACCCCACGTTTGTCTCGCCCGACAGTTTGCCGCTGATCCTGGGCGTGGTGTTCGGCACCCTGGTCTCGGCCATACTCGTCATCACGGCTCTTCTGCCTCTTCTGGAGGTCATGGCGCGCGTATAAGAAGAGACCAAGGAGGGGAGGTGAGCTGGCATGGCCCTCATTTTTTACCGGTGCGAGATGAGGCGAGTCACAACGTTTTTAATAGATATTTTGTAAGGTGTCTTTGTGTGATCCTAATGCGCCAAACTCGTCCCTCAGTGTTTCACTTTAATCGTTATGCGGTTTCGTCTTCGATCTGAATTCATTGCTACCAGTACATTGTGGCACATTTGTTATGCGATTAGAATAGCACCAACATCATCGTTTGTCACCACTTATTAGCCTATGTATTTATTCCGCCTGGCTTAACTAACTGACCCACTGTCATTGCAGGTCAGCTATTTTGCGTCACTGGCGGCGGAGTGACCAGCCTCACTGGCGGCGGTGTGGCTAGCCTCTACACAGGCTCTCTGAGTCGTCATAGCAGCCGTGTAGGAAGCCCCCAGCAGGAGGACGGCGTGCTGCTGCAGGCTGTGGACGAGATGGCCGTGACGCCGTCCTGTCGACTCAGCACTCCCATCACCTTACGCCTGCCCTCCAGCTTCACCGCAGGTCATGGAAACAGAGGTCAGTTGCTGGCCAGTGGTCACTACGGTCTACGGAGGTAGAGGCAAATAATGAGCGTGAGTGGTCACTGCATGGATCATAGCAGCAAATGGTGGCTCGTTTCAATTGTCGATTTCTCAATGGTATGACTATAGCTATATTCAGCAGCTATGACGCATGATTTAATAAGCTATGTTGTTTGGCATGAAGCCTAACATCTATGCACGATGCAAGAAGCACTCGAGACATAACATATTCACGGCCATACCTACTGCCTGAAGTAGAGCTGCATCACATTAGACAGATTCGATGGGTCAAATAGTAGGTACCTACTATAGTTTTGAATGTTTTGGCTCTGCCACTGTCAGCCGCTGCCGGCCTGATCTCACCCAGGCGAATGTTTCGGCCGTCACCGGGTAAGGTAAGGACGCGGCAGCGACACCGGTTCCTGTCAGTCGGAACACATGTAACCAGCCCCTGGTGGCCAGTTGCGTCATGAATTCGGGCCCAAGCGGGCCTCATTTGCAGCTACCATCAATCGTCACTCTCGGATGGGCATCCAACACGACCCCGACAAATGCGATTGTGCCGCCATCGTATTCATCTCCCGAGTCGGCGCCGAAAACCGGTAGCCGTCGTACGCGAGTTAACTCCAGAGCTGTTGGTTTGTTCGCGGCCATACGGCACCTCAATCAGCGGTGTGGAAGCTGGACTAATGGATGACCTGAATGGCGTCGTAGCTGTAAGCTGAGCGTGTTACAGAGGGTAGAAACTGGCCGGAGCCTGTGCGTTGTGATAATACACAGGTGACGTCACTGGCTGCGAGGTCCAGAGTGTAGTGATGCCAGTAGTGTTCAGTTCGTCCGGCCCACAGGGCGTTCATGGTCACTGATCGGCGACAACAGGTCGCTGGTCACTGGTCAGTGACCAGGGACTGTGTCTATCACTGAAATTGTTTGAATATACACACGATAGGCGGCATTGTAAGAGTAATGAATTAATTCGTTAAACCACATTTGAAATTAAACGTTTAGAAACTTTATTACGAGCGAGCGCGAAGTGCGAGTGAGTCCCCATCAGATACGGGATTTATATCACATTTAAGCCAGGCGCTGATCCAGAATTCTTCTCAGGAGGGGGCGTGGTAATGGGCGCGATGTTCATGGCTTGTAAAATCTGTGGGTGCTGCTGGCATCTTATATCGGTACTTTCAAATAACCGGTCTTTTTGGTGACGAGTAGAGTGCTTATGAAGCACGTTGCACCAATTTCACGAAAATTTGACAGCTTTTTGTTGAATTTATCGGTCTTCAGGGGAAGACGCAAGCCCCAGCGCCATCCTTCTAAATCCGCGTCCGTATGCACATACAGAGTCTGCATGCACATATAAGTCGCTGACCCGGCCCGGCCCGACCGTAGCGCTTTTCAGAAGCTTATATCTTTGGAAGCCCACATCCGATTGACAAGTAGTCTTCACCATCTGATAGCCGCATTCAATCAATTATGTTATTGTTTGGGGAGTTCCTTGTCATCTTCTATCTTGGTAAGTTTTGGATAACATTTTACTTAAAATATGACCTTCGTACGGCTCGCTCGTCCTTCGCCGACTAAGGCGTCTTACTGGTACCTAATGCTGTCATGCTGAGTCACAATATAAATAATAAAGTGGTTTTAAGAGAGCCGTTTAGGACCAAGATTACCGGCGAAGTAGTTATGCATAACATGGATTTACGGGCGGGCATTGACTGGGTCGGTATTCTGAGTACCATAGACTAGGAGGAGGGGGGGGCGCCCCTGTATCTCCCGAACCAATCATCGTAGCGAGAAACCAAAAAACCCCGCCAACAGGAGCGCGCCCCATTCTCCCGAACAAAAAAGTGAAATGCCAGTGGGGGGGGAGAAACAAAATAGTAAAGCATGCTATAAAATGTCAAAATCAGGTCTCATATTGGTCACGGTCAGGGGAAAGGTCAAAGTCGAGGTATTTTACCTTATATGCCATACTTTCCATCCAAAGCCTTCGATTACGACTATGATTACCCAAAGTGCTCTCAAAGGTATGATACACATTCGGCATGAGCTAAAGTGAGACCAGAAGCTAGTGATGTCGCTCTCGAGCCAGATCAAGGTCAAGGTCAGGACACAAAAGGCCACTATACACAACATATCTACAAAAGTCGTGCAACACATTTTTTATGGATAATTTTACGTTTAGAGCTCAATAGTGATGCTCACTTTACCACCTGAAGTTATGTACATGAAGTTTCTGTCAAGCTAAGGTCAAAGTAAGGTCATGAAATGTTTAAATTTGACATTGCTAAATATAAATCAACAAAGCATATCTCTGGACCAGTTTTAAGTATCTCCAAAATACAGTGTCCACTGTCCATGTCATTTATGTGTCTGTACTTTGTCCATAAGCATAACAGCAAAAAAACGCAATTTCAAAATATGACGTCATGAGTTATCAGTATTTAAACGAATGCAACAGTCAGTAAAAAAATGATGACAAATTTTATAAATTGGTTATAGTATATATATAATGTATAAATATATAATATAACATATATATATATAAATATATATATAGTATAAATAGATATATAATATAATAAATGTATATAGGTATATATGTTTCATTAAAAACGACAGCATATTCTAACAATTATCTCTTATTTAAGTTGCATAATTTTTATTGTGTAAATTGTGCCTATGGTCTGATGATGTGGAGGAACCCAACGAAACGTTACAATATAAATAGGCACTATCCTTAGTAATGTCTCTAAAACGATACAAGCATTAATTCGGAAGATCGAGACCCCTCTAAAAAAAGGAGAATAAATGTCAAATAGCTGTCGTTTTTAAAGAAAACAGTCTTCTAAAGAAAACCTTGCTCTCTACATTTTACCAGGGATATATATATATATATATATATATATATATATATACATTTATGTATTCCGTTTGTTTGATATCTTTGAAAATTGTAATTTTGTAGTCATTTAAAAAATAGGGGGACCAAAAACCAAAGTGTCACAGATCTGATGTAGCCATGATGTAGTCCTTATCATTTTCTATCTTGATAAGTTTTTGGATTACATTTTACTTAAAATATGACCTTTGTACGGCCTGTTAAAGTTTAGCTGGTTTTTGTGTCAAATTGGTGTGTAGTGATATCGCTAATTTCGCTATATCTAAAAAATAGCGACCCGCAATTGCTTCATTTTTTAATAGAAGGCGTAAAATGGATGAACAAAAAGGTGCCCGAGGTTTTACGTTGATAGCCCATTTCATGATTGAGTTATTACGAAAATTATTCATGGGGCGTTAAACCCCCAGTCAATGTCGGGTTAAACGAGCAATGCGCAAGAGCTTCGTTTAAACTTTAAAGAGTTAAAATAATATATATGTTTTTTAAAAGAAGCTCATTTTTACAGTTTAAGCTTTGAGCTGTATCGCTTTTAGCTTCTTACATTTTTACGCCAGACATCATTCAAGTTTGAATGAAATATAATATTGAATCATCACAGTTTCTTTGCAAAAAAAGTATTATCACTTACTGAGCTAGTAACCGTTAAAAAACAAATGTAAGTATTGTGCCAATGTGGCATACGACCAGAACTAAAACATGCACTACGATTGTATACCAAAATTGAATACCTACACTTGTATCACCAAAATCAAAACATATCACCAAAACACTTATGTATAGCATGTATGTGTGTACTTGACAGTCTTGTGCCTGGATCCCGAAGTTGGATCAATGATCCCAGTGGATCCCTCGGCATACTTGTAAAATGCATGCAGGTCGTGGATCCCAGCGGATCCTTCCGTGTAAAGTGCATGGAGATCTGAAATCCTCCCGGATCCCTGTGAAAATGCTTCAGGATCTGGGATATCGGTGGATCTCTAACTTAAACAAGCCTCAGATCTTGAAACACAAGATGCAGGGACTGACGATCACAATTTGTGGTCTTCATTTTGCGTGTTTAATATGTACAGTCTAGAGTAAATGTTATGTCCGTGCAAAAGTTCTGTCCGCTGTTTCTGCCTCTGTCTGTCGGTACTGCACGCAGTGGAATCCGACGCAATTACTATAGCCCTCTCCTCCGGTATCAGGGGTGAGGGCAAAAATAGTTTCAATAGATTTCACTGCATGTAGCACCGACAAACGGCACCGATAGACAAAGTTGACATTGAACTAAACGGTTCGCTAAACCAAATGCTTTTTAAGAATACTTATATACACTAGCTTCCGTCAAGACGAAAACAACACATCGGCCCCAAGGAAATGGAGATATACTTCGAGAGCACTGAGAAAGGATGCTACTAGCCGTTTTCAACGAATAATTGATTCACCGGGAACACGTCATCGTTGAAGGTGATGAAGTGACAGAACACTTAACCCCTAAATGACCTGTACTATGGTTCCAAATAAAGTCGTCCGGCTGGTATCGGGCCGGCATCCAGCAGCCCTTTAAGGAGTATAACGCCACTTGCGACAATTATGAGAAATATGGACAGAAGAGAAACACTAATCGGGGCAAGATCACCTCATACACAATCCCACATACTTTCCCAAAGCGGTTATATTCCTAACTGCTGTGGCCGGCCACCCAACGGACGCTTATTTGAACCAATAACATGTGGGTACGCTAAGTACCGTGTAATACCTGTAAGCCTGTTTTCAACAAAAATACCATATTGGTACATTAATCTTCCAATAGATAGAGATAAATCAAGAAGTAGCGTAGGATAATAGGTAGCGTACTAACCGCCCGTGCCTGGATCATCTAAGACGGATCCATCCGAGAGCCATCTTAAAGGCCAAATTGTCCTCCCCAAACCGCCTGCAATCGCGCAAATTTCATCACATTACACGCAATGAAGAACGGTCAACGCACTAAACTAAAAAATATTATAATTTAAACGTCTAGCATTTATCGACATAAGGGAGGCGGGGATCCAATATATTCATTGTTTTAAATTTTGTGAAACCTTTGGAAGGGTGAGAACCACCAGGGAGCCACACCACAACAATCGATCTATAACCGACCAGTGGCCTATATCCCAAAGTTAATCTTGAATTCCCAATATAACATCACCTTGCAATAACAGAATATAGGATTGGATTTTTGTGGATCCCTCTGCTTATGTGTTCGTGATATCGTGTCCCATGTGAATCCGGACACAGATTGCAGAGACCGCGATCCCTATGCTTACATCCTGGATCCAAGCACATGTCTGATACCTTCCTACATACATGCAATGGCACCTAGCCACATACTGCAGCAATGCATCGTAATTCCCACGGCGTACCGTTTGCCCCGGCGATCTAGAAATATTGCACCCTCAGAAGAAACGCTCGGCTTGTTGATGTATGCAATTATTTATGAACGTTCCATGGACACCGCGGTAAATCAAGCGTGCTGTCTAGCTGATTACCACTTCATGAGTTACAGCATATACAGACATGAGGCGGCTGACGGGGACTGGGATCCCTCCTGACCACCGCATGCTTCTGTTCCCCAGCGCTGCTCTCTGAGTCTTCCGACATCAGCTCCAACTCGTCTGCGACCGACACCACGATGGACCAGCTGTACGCCAACATCGCTGGACGCCAACCGCCGCCAGCGTACACGCTCAACAGCCACCTGCTACGCACTTCGTCTCTTACTCCCCCTGAGTACGCCACCAAATCCGGCTCCGACTTCGACTCTAGCTACGCTGAACAGGCCTCGTACCGCGATCACCGGTCAAGGTCACCATCCTCCCTGTTCAGGTCCACGCGGTTTTGAGTTTGACGCGTGGCGCCCGATAATAACACAGTGTGACGCGCGCGTGTTGGCTGCCCGTCAGATGCCGCCCTCTAACCGCACGCGGCGCTGGCCGCGGGCCGGGTGCCCGCGGCGGCGCCGGCGGCGGGTACCCGGCGGAGGCCAGTGCGCCTGCGCCCCGTGTGAGGGACGGTCGGTGGCCTGTTGGTCGGTCCTCTGGGAGACGGCAGTGGAGGCTGGGACGTCGCTTACGGCCGCGGGGTGGGAAGTGGACTGTCGGGCGGTCGGGGCGTCGCGTGGCAGAGTCTGATCGTGCGTGGCGTGCTGACAAGGCGGCTCAGGGGACCGACTGACCGGTGCAGAGGAGAGGTGACCGAAGAGAGAGGGGTGCACTGCAACGACACCTGGCGGAGTGCAGCCGAAGTATGTCCAGGCGAAAGCTCGGGGAGAACCATGAAGGTAGGCAAATTCAGCGCGTGTGATAGGGAAGCGTCTGCAAGATAGCGGAACAGTGTGATTTACGTGGTTTATGTATTAGCCTGTAGCGCTCTTAACGGTCAATAAAACACAATTTGAATGGGCACTGATACACTATTTTCTGCTAATGGCGTGTGATATGTTAACGGGAATTTATTGTTTCCTGTAATGCTTTACGGAAAGAGATTTTAATGTGATATGGCAATAAAGAATGATAAATTGTTTGGTCGTTGTCATTTATATTGAGCGAACGAATATTGCTCGCGGACACTGATTTGGACTTGCAAAATACCAGTGTCTCCCTATAAGCCACGTCTTCAATGATTTAATGATAGAACAAAGGAGATGATGCTGCTTATTTACGCTATCCTATTTTGAACATGTGTCGTCATGTTCAAACAAAAGTATTGAAACATGAGCCTTTGAAGCCGCGCGGATCCAGGGGGCGCTAGGTCCCCTCCCCTGAGCTTGGTCGCGCCCGGAGGGCGCAACTTTTTGTATGTGGCGCCACTCCCCTGACCGAAATCATGTATCCACACATGGAGGCACAGGATTAGACTATCTTCCATTTCGAGGGTAATGATGCAGCGGCAAAATACCTAACACAAGGATATTATCATGGCGGCCAGAAGTCAGTATCGTAAGGTCGAATGCCTCAGAAGTGGCGGACGATCAGACGCCAAGTATGTGACAGAAGGTTTCCAGTTACGATAAATTAGATCGCTTAATCTCATCAGAAGCATCATGCAGGGCCACGAAACCTGACCACTAACCATCCGAAAACGCATGCGTATAAGTTTAGTCGGATTCCGTTTATTGCTATTAACCGGGTCGTTATATATTTATGACATTGACGGATAACTATTAACTAACGCATTTTTTTAAAATAAATGCAGGAGCAATGTAAGGTACTTACGAGGAAAACTGGGGGTGGGCCATTTTTACACCCTGGTGTGCTTGTAGAAAAGTAATCGGCACCTTCTCACTTCTGCTTCTAATAAACAAATTATTCGGATTCATGTTTATACGGATGTTGCATGGATGGAGTATGTCGAAATGATGTATGTTGTATGTACCTATTGATCTCGTATCAATTCATGCCTTCAGCTTGTGTCCTCTAGCAGTCATGCAAGCACCGCACCCTGGCCTTGAGCTCGGTGTGTTGATCTGAACGCATCAGGCGCTCGCCATTTATCACTTACTCATCCTGGACAGCTTATTATGACGTCAGTGAGTTTCGCTCCTGCTCTATTAGCTGGTCGTCACTCATCAGCCCGATGGATCGCCTCTCCTTTACGCTATGACTCTCTCCTATGCGCGGGCAAGTTTTCGGCGCGTTTTGACGCATCCATCATTGCCCTGTTCAATCATGCTTATTAGTGCGAGTGGAGGAGTCCGCTGCCAATTGCCGTACAGAGCCGCTTTGGCTGTGTGACTCACACGGCAGCCAAGTGTGATTCACCCGAGTGACTTGCCTGGGTGGGAGCCTGAAGCCCCGCCTGTGCCGCTCCGCCGCACCCCGATCCCGCTCGCCCCACGCAGGCCCCGCGCAGGCCCCCGCGCCATTTGCATATGGATCGCCGCCGAATCGTCGCGACACGCCGCTGGCTATCTGATCTGAATCACGGCACTCGCTCGTTCGTCACGGCCGCGCGACTCGCCAGATCGGGATCGCTGGACGCCGCCGCCGCCGCCGCCGCCGCCGCTGCTGTCGCTGCTGCTTGGGTCGCTGCTTGGCTCACTGCTTGGCTCACTGCTTGGCTCACTGCTCGGCTGGCTGCTTGGCTCACTGCTTGGCTCGCTGGGAGACTCGGGGCGACTCGGGGAGCCGTGAAACTGTCGGAGGTGGGCGGTGTCCTGCCCTGTCCGACCGCCGGCTGACAGGCGGGCGGTGATAGCCGGTCGGCCGATGTCTGTGGCGCTGGTGGCGCGGTCGGGACGTTTGTCTGCCTGTCGTCAATGTCGCACACCGCCGCGACACAGCGCGACATCGAACGGCGCGATCTGACGGAGACGGAGCGCCAGCCGCCGTGGGAAAGGTCAAATTTACACCGACCGCTGATTCGAAAGCCGCGACTGACGCATGACATGCGTACGTTTGTCACTGCACGCGTCTGATATCTGCTACTTTTGACGGACTGCTGGTACGCACGTGGTGCCAAGGCGGCGGAACTGTCAAACCGCCTGCCATCGGGAAGCTGTCTGGAGCGTCTCAAGCCGCGCAGCTGACCACCTGACATGCTGTCCATGTTAACAAGGAGGTGTGCCGGCCTCAGGTCCCTTTCGGATCCGGTCCGGCGCTGTGGCCAGCTGCCGGCGTCTGTCTGGTGTCTCTCCTCTCCTCTCTCCTCTCCTCTGGAGTTTCTCTCCACCCTGCCAAGCCCCCTTCTGGTCCCCTCCGTCGGTGACGTTCGCGGAGCGCGGTGCACTCGGCGGTAATGAGGCGCGCTGGAACGGCTGGCTGTTTGCGGCGTGCGTCCCGGTCGCGCGGCGTCTTCGGGGCTCCTCACCCCCACCGTCCCCCCGGCCGGGCCGGTATCCGCGTATCGCCGCGTCTTTTTTGTAGCTGAGCCCGTAATTGCCGGAACTGGGGGAGATAACGGGGAGGGCGGCGAGCGGCACGTGCGGGCGACGGACGACTCGGTTCGCCCGCAGGAGGGGGAGAGGGAGGTCTGGTTTCACGGCTGATTGATCTGCCGTTAAATCTGTCCCGATCGGGCCACAAAAGCCGGCGGTCAATTTTCTCGCTGAGGCTCAGGGAGATCGACTCTGCGCCGACGGCAGCGGAGCCAAACTGACCCGACACCGATCACCGCTCGACACAAAAACCATGGACAGCGGCTAAATGCTCGGTGAATTTAAATTCGCCAGCCGGACGGACCGAGAGGTGCTTCTGAGGCGGGAGATCGCAACCAGGTTAAAACCCGCGACCGGCGGCCGGCAGAGAGAATACTGAACGCGGTTAACAATGCGACGTGGCGACGTGCGCTCGATCTTGCGTGCCTTTTTACGGCGCGGGGAAATGGCGGGTGATAGTGATGTATCGAAGGCCGCGGTGATCGCGTCATCTATGCCGCCGTCGCCTCGGCACAGCGCGGCGCCTGGTAGGCTGTGCCGCGGTACACCCGGCGCGCCGGCACAGTCTGCCAGCGCAGGGGCCGATAATAATGGAATGCCAGCGCATGCCATCCGCGCGACCAGGCGACGCGACCAGGCGACCGCGCGACGCGACCGTTACGGAGGCAAATCTAATTCAGGTATGTGTTCTCTGATACGTGAGTGGCGAGCGAAATACCCTGCGTATCCTTGATCAAGCGAAGTTATGAGTATCGCGAGGATGTTTCAGAAACTCTCAGCTGATCCACCGTAGGTACCTACCTATTTGATCCGTCTCCGTCGCGACCTCTGGCTGGGACGCTGCGAGGTGGACACTCCCTTTGATTACATTTGGCTCGTTACCATCAAGATGCCGTGATTCGGGCTTGTATACACATGTAGTTCATCTGCCGGTCTCGTCTGGTTCATTCAGTCTTCATAAACCACTGAGCGCCCGCGCCTATTCCGGCCGCCGGTGTGTTTATCTGCGTGTCACAATGAGATCATTAGCCCCACAAGAACTAACAGACGGCCGCGCCCAGGACGGAGCCGGCCGGTGTGGGTCTGAGTACCGATGGATCAGTCGACCACCGCTCTGCGTCGCAGGTGGGCTCATGACGTCATAGCGGCAGTAACTCGCGGAGATATTCCTCGCCAGTCTGAGGTGATAGTGTGTGCACTAATTTACGGTGCAAAAGTTCTGGGCGCATTAATTTGTGCCATGATAATGAGGGCGTAAAGCATGAGTTTGTCAAACATTGCCTATAGGTGCTATTTGTCGCGGGATTCTGACGAAACTGTGTACAGACTGCTGAGTGTTTGTCGTGTTTTTTTTTGCCTCTGACTGGCATGGCGACTGACTCTCCCCTGAGGCTTTCTGTCGCCAGACACGAGGCCAGGCAGCTTAGATTAACCTGCACATGTTAGATACCACGTCATAGGGTGATTTTCCTTAGGGAGGACCATGTATTCCGCCCGGAATGTTATGTTTGTCAGGATATCCAGTTCAGCTCACACATGGCTTTGATGCGTGATATCTTCCTGCAAGATAACCATAAACCAGCCTCGTCAAACATTGACCGATAACAACATCGATAATATTTATTGGTATTTGCATGATAAATAATTGTCCCTAAAGGCTCCCTTGCGACTGTTTTTTTTTCCAGAAGGGTCGTTTTTGTTCTCGCCTATTCGTATTATAGCCCAAGGCAAGTGACATACATCTTACGGATCAAACCATTCTCATGACGACAAGGCCTGGGACTTGGTAGCATCATGGGTTTATTTTGAATAAACGGCCACTCCTCGATCGAAAAAACACACACCCTTGCATCAAACTGAGCCGATGAGTTTGTTTATTCTATCCACCGATATACGCGGTAGGCTTGTGTGACCAGTTTTCCTTAGACCCTGCAGTCTACGATCATAAAGCGTGCATTTAACCAGCATGCTCTGACAGTGTTTGTTCCTGTACGTTGTTATAAACACTTGACCTGGCCCCATAATCGTGTACTGGTGGGGGGCATGGGTCGCTGTTTGTGTTGTCGCACGACCGTCTGGGTTCGGTCTGTTCCTCTGGGGCGCGGTTCGTGCGCCCGACCCCCCCCCCCCCCACTCCCCAGTCCACAGTCCTCCCCATTATGACCCCAATGTGTGACCGAAATTAGACCGACACTGGAGATGGGCTGAAGAGCCGACCGGTACGGGAAGGGGACCGGGTTTGACAGGGAACACGTGACTGAAGACGAGCGTCCCCAACATCACCCCAGGTGGCGGTCTGGAGGGGAGACGGGGATCAAAACAGAGGGGACAATGGCTTCTCTGGAGAATGGTGATCGCCTACCAGTGTCCATCTCTAGGCACATACAGAGTAAAGACAGCTAGTTGGAACAGTTTGAACCTGGTTTGAAGACACAATTCCAGAGAGTCTAGCAAAATCCAAATACTTGTTTCACTTGATGGTGCTCGAAAGGGAATGTGCCCAGTAGAGCAGCCAGGGGGGGGGGGAAATGCGGCAATTGTCCCAATCCTCCCTTATGGGCCGCATGGGGCCCACCGAGATTGGCCCAGAGACAACATTTGCATACGGTAAATGGCTTTCGAAAAGTTGCAAAGGAAACCTTTAACCAGGCGAGGGGAGGGGTCACTTTGGTGCGTGCCAAGGGCCCTCAGAGACAATGAAGGGCTTTCGAAGCTAACTCAGAGGCGTCTTCGGCATGTCCAGGGACCCATTGTGTTCACTTAGGGGCCAAAAATCTGGCCAGGGACCTCTCGAGTAAGTTCATTTTCCAGGGGCCCATTGAACCCACTTAGGGGCCCAAAAACCTGTCCAGGGGCCTCTCGAGCATATCCAGGTGCCATTGAGCCCACCCAGGCCCCTTACAAAACAGGGGCCTCTCGAGTATATCCAGGGGCCATTGAGTCTGTTCAGGGGCCTCTCCAGTCTGCCAAGGGGTCCATTAGAGTCTGTTGAAAAACACAAAGCTGAAAAATAAAATTTAAAAAAGGGGCCACCGCAAAATAAAGTGGCCGAAATCCGTAGTGTTGTCATATGCAGGGGTATATTTTTAGGGAGGACCACCATGACTGGCTTGCCCCCTTTCTGAAGGTAAAATGCGATTTGCGGTAAAGTGCGGTAAAGTGCAAGTTGGTTGCGCTTCTGAGTGTGCCTACTGTTATGAAATGCCAAAAATTGTATTACGGTACGAAGCTTTTTATTTAATTTGTTGGATACGATACAATTACATCTGGGTTTTGTCAGTTTAATTTGCAACTGTATTATTTTTGTTGTTGTTTTGTTTCGATATCGATAAAACAATCAGCACTATAATCAGAGGGCAGAAGATGTCATGTAAAGTGGCGCTTTTAAGCGGCGCGCCTAAGACAATACAATTACGGTCTCATCATGCAAGATATAAATGCAAATTTTGCACAGCATGCTCTTGACGCTGTGAACTTTTTGACGTGCAAGTTTCGTAACTATAAATTGGTATCTTCGTCGAAAAAAACGTAAATCAAGCGTTACGGGTTGGACAGACGGTACTAATTCGGCTGCTGCTGTCAGCGCGCACGAGCTGTTTGGCCGAATTTTAACCGACATCAGCAATGCATCTTGAGCGGAAGCCTTCTTGAGTCTACCCGATAGTTTTGTAATTCCATCACGTTCCTGGAGTCTTTGGAATATCTCAGCAACTAGGGTGAATCAGGATACATGAAGTCATGTTTCAATACATCAAATTATTTTAATAGACTAGTGTCAATAACCCAAAATAAGCGATATGAGAGGCCACTCCCAAAAACAACTGCTTATATAACCAAATATAGCATCTTATAAGCTACCAAAACATTGTCTATAATCAATGTAAATGTGATAATTTTAGCTGACTTCAGCTGCTTTGCGGATGACCCGGCATGGCTCTTTTGGATCCAGCCGCCCCCGTACCGAGCTGTGCCGTGTGTACGGTGTGGGGACACGGAGGGAAGCGTCAGGGGGCGGTGGCTCTGTCGTCGCACGCATTAGTCAGCGTTTGTTGACGGTATGTCTCTGCCGGCCTGGTGCTAAAAGCGTGCCGCATAAACACACCTTCCGGACTACCATTGCACGCTGGCTATTCCGGTAGCTGCTGGGACGCAAACACAGCACCCACCAGGCTACTGTTTGTGGTTGCGTGAGGCACACCCAAACAACACCACCGGGCTTACCGACGTGTTGTGTGGTGTCACACAAAACCACCACGAACGGGCCGTCACCTGTGTATGTCCGGTCGTGACGCCCAGCATAACACACCAGGGGCAATGGTTGTAGGCTGGGGGGGGGGGGCTACAAACACTCCGCGGGGCGATACTGTTGTGGTGGGTCCACAAACACCCACGGGCTAGCGTGTTGTGTTGGGTGGGGGCCACAAACACACACGGGCTACTTTGTGGTGGGGGGGGGGCTTACCCAAAACCGCCGGGCGGGTACGCCGGCACCTGATTGTAGAGAGTGGGGGTACATGGCCACAAACCACCCTACGGGCTACATGTTGTAATACTGGGCGGAGAACGGTTCAAAAAGCCTCGAAAGGTGGGGGCCACAAACACCCACGGGCTACTGTTGTGGTGGGGTCCACAAACACCCACGGGCTACTGTTGTTGGTGGGGGCCACAAACACCCACGGGCTACTGTTGTGGTGGAGGGGCTACAAACACCCACGGGCTACTGTTGTGATGGGGGCCGCAAACACCCGCGGGATACTGTTGTGGCGGGGGATCGCAAACACCCGCGGGATACTGTTGTGGTGGGAGGCCACAAACATCCCACGGGCTACTGTTGTGTTGTGGTGTTGGGGCTCGTTTGCAGGTGCGTGACCACCCAATTATGACAACAGCTGAATCACTGACTCAACTCTTGACTCAAGTGCAGTCTTACCAAATTGAACTGATTCGAATCATAATTATATTTGAGTCGACCCAATTTGACTTATCACAGGTATCATTATTAATTGATGTAGACCGGGGGGAGGTCGTGAGTCAGAAAAATCACATTTTTTAGAGTAAACTGGTTTGCTTGGGGAAAGAGTAATGGCCTTAATGCCCCTTTTCTATTTCCCTGTTTCATTTAACTCAAGTTTGTTTGAGTTGACTCGAGTCTGACTCACAACCCAAAAACTGACTCGACTCTTGACTCAAATGCTGTTTCAAGCAAATTAAATCGACTCAACTCTTGACTCAAGTGCCGCTTTTTAAAGTGATTCGACTCGACTCATGACTCATATCCAAAAATGTCTGACTCATGAGTCGATTCATGACTCAACTCTGAGTCCGTTTTCTCGTCTTTTTTCAAGGTGAACTCATTCCCTTTAATGGACCACGTGGACTTTGGAGGACATGTAATGCGCTGCGTCAATTTTAGTTTGATGTGAGTTTAAAATACAACTTTTTTAGACTTATGAAAATATGGAAAATGAGCTGAGGGAATATGAGTCTTCTCCGGTTGAGGGGTGGTTCACAGTTCACAACGTTTCGAAATTATGACTGAGTTCCTATGGTCTACGCTTCATTGCTGCTAAGCGCACTGTCTGCCTGTTAACCGGTCCTTGTGTAACCATCACCTGAGCTAAGCCTGTCGGTGACACTCGACAATGCTCCCGGGCTCCCGCCGGGGTGTGCCCCGTCGCGTGTGGCGCGCGTTATTGGCTCCCCAGCTGGCTCCCCAGCTCGAGCAGTGGGGTATGGCGATATTCATTACTCTCTCCCTGTGCAGACCGCCTCACGGAGACGATGGGTTAATGGCTCGAGTGATCTATGAGCGCGTCTGGTGTGGTCATACGCGCTAATTTAGGAACAACGCAGTCTTTAAACTCGAGTGCTTCACGCTCTCCTTCGCCTATCACCCTATCTTTTACAACCTGTGGTGTAAGAGATGTGGTTCTTTTGAAGGGAGTATTCCTTTCGAAGCGGAATAACATTGTATATGACTGCACGTGTTGACATGCTTAAAACAACAACAGCAATGCATCGTCTTACTATTTCTACCGATGCGCAAAATAACCAAGCAGTTGTTGCGCCCTAAAACCCCAATCAACAAGCAAAACTATTTCTACCGACGCGTCAATCCCAATAAGAATCAAACTTCTGACGTCACTGGATCTGCACCAGCCCTGCAGTATTGTGGAGCGGAGCGGAGTGGTGTGGCCTTGAGGACGGAGTGCCCGTGCCGGTGTCCCGGGGCGCTGGACGGCGGCGCGCCGCGGCCGGATTATTTATCCTGTCCGTCCTGAGCCCGGCTGTACGCGGCCCAGAGCGTGGCGGCACCCTCCTGCGCTAAACGCCGCTCCCCGGGGGGTGGGGGGAGGGGACGCGGCCCACCTCCGTACCCAGCGTGACACTCAGAAAACAGCGGCACCGGCGCTCGCGGACTGCTGTGGTGCCGCCTGTGCAGCAGAGATGGGGCCAGGGTACTCAGTATGCCATGGGCGTCACCACCACTGGAGACACTATAGGACTGTCCCTAGTAATTTTCAGTTTCCTCTAATTTGGCCCTATGTTATAGTGTTCGTGCACCTGAATTTGTCCCTAGTAATTTTCAGATTGTGGCGACGCTCTTGCAGTGTGCTGTGTACTGAATTATTTGCTCATATATGAGCCAAACATGCAGAGTCCAGTGAGTGGAAGCTGCCCCCCCACCCCGGAATCTGGTGCAACAGACATGACCCATGCCCATCTATAGATTGTGTGCGAATCATGGTTCCAGTCACCAGTGTAGGGTATATTGCTACTAATGCTTCCTGCTAACCCATGCTGTTCTTTACATCCCACCTTTTACATCCTACCTTGTAAACACCACTAGCTAGCTGATGCCGGTGTGTTGGTCTGGTCTGGTCAGACCAGACCAGACCAGACCAGACTGGTCTGCTATAGCAAGAACACGCCGATGACATTAAATACTCAACGATGCAACGATGGCCGAAGCATTTGTTTTCAAACATTGTTGGCGACCGGCGTTTCACTCCTTTCTCCTCCTCAAAAACTCATTCAATAACTTCACACGCGCTGCGCTTCATCGCGCTCTATGTGCTCAGCTCTATGTGCAGCTCTCTTTCTCTTTCTCTCAGCTCTATCAGCTCTATGTGCTCGCGCTCTATGTGTTACGTTTCTGTTATGGCAGCGTGCCACACCCGGTCGGTCACATGCCGCTGACAGTCGGGGGTTGTAACTGACGCGGCAGCCAGAAAGCTGGTCGCCTGTTTCATCATCGCTGGCAGATACTCCTGGTTCGCGGCGAGGGTCATGCATCTGACACTGAGCCGTAAGCTGACCGCCACAACTGCCCCGTGCCCCCGATCTGCCCACTCACCCTGGGCAATGCGCCGCGTCCTCTGATGACGTCCCGAGAGACGTCACATGACGTCCCGAGAGACGTCACATGACCGCTGGAGTGACGTCATATGACCGCTGGAGTGACGTCTCGGAGGACTGTCCGGTAATGACGCGTGACTCCGGGACGGCCGAGTCGGGTCCTGTAGCAGAGCAGCGCCGCCTGGCCGCCGCTGACCTGCCAGACAGATAACGAAGATCCCGGAGCGACCGACGCACCGCGCTGTCTCCTCCCTCAGCCCAACTCCTCCGCTGGCAGAGCCTCTGCGAGAGGCAGGCCTTTATTTTCCGAGACGGCGGCACGCCTGCGGCTCGCAGCCGACCAGAATGCAGCTTCTTTTGTCGAAGCTGTTTTTAATTACTCCTTCTCGCGGTCGGCCGGGCGGCCGAATTGCGGCGTCATCGCTTTCAGAGCCGCACACCGTTCGGCTTGATGTTGATTTTTCGCCGTCGGCTGTTTCGCCGTCGCTTATGCGTGCGTTTCTGGCCGGCTTGCTTCTGTCTGCCTCCTGGCATTTTCGGGATCGCCGGAGGGTGGCAAGATGCCGAGCGTAATGATGATGATTTGGGTTTCCGGGAGCTACAATGGCTAGCAATTTGGTGCCCATGCCCCATTGCCCAACCTGACGAAAAACGGACTGTTGTTCGGAGCACTCTAGCATAGCTGTGGTTGTGCCGCCCCAGCCAGCAGACTCAGAGTTTAACCTTCACGATAGGTCAAGAAGCAGCTACCACTGCCACTGTCACAGCCCTGAACATCACAAAAATGTCAAAATGTAAAGACGAGAAATGATTCCCTTGCATCTGGCTCAGACCGCCCGGCGCTCGGGCGGTCTGAGGAGCCTGCCTGCGTCCGGCGACGTCCAGCGACTCACCCGGAAGTTATTGGCACCATAAAACGCAATGTTTGCTTTTCCCACGCCAACGGCCACGCGGGCCCATGTTTTCGAGTCAGGTCCACTTGTGCCGGACCATACGCTCCCAAATGCCGGACCCATTACGCTCACGTGTGTGAGGGACTTCGGAGGGACTCGTGGGAGGCGCACACGCATAACGTGCGTCCCAGTCCTGGTACCCGCTTCCATCATACAGTATAAGGTACTTGCGAGGGCTTCGAACACATGCGACGACGATCGAACACATGACTTACCGCGCACATGCGACGTGCGTCCCTGCCCCTGTACTGGTGTTGATCTGCGTTTCTTTTATATCATTTCATCTACTTTTTGTTATTTCCTCATTTTGGACATTTGGAATAATCTGCTTAGTGACAAACTCTTAACCCGCGCACTGCAGGGGGGTTGATTTCCGCCCCCCCTCAGGTTTTGCAGCCACTTAAGACATGGCATGAAAATAAAATTAATATTTCATTTCAACAATTTGGCACGGTTAAAATTTATATCAAAGGTTAGTTTTCTTCCTTATCTCTCCACTTCTTGAATTAATGCGATACAAATCGTGCGTTCCTTCGTTGTCTATAATGGCACAGTCCTAAGCGTCTGATAAGTTTGAACCACAAAAATGTCGTCCTTAAACGAGCAGTAGCCGCGAAACTAATCCTCGTTCGTCACCTCAGATCAGTGCTGGAATCGTACCGATTGCGAACAAATCTACGCGGTGCGGCGGACGCGCCAGCCTGGACAATATCGGCGCAACATGCACTGACCGCCGCTAAATCATCGTTATCGACGCTGTCCGGGCGTGGCCCGCCGGACACGGCGGCGTGCCGTACCGGACACGGCGGTGGACGGACGGACCCCCAGCTGTGTGGCGCTTATTGCTCCAGCGGCGGCGGCGACGGCGGCGGCGGTGGCGACAGATCAGACCCTGCGGAGAACTGCGGTCACGGTCCGACGCCGACAGTGACGTCATTAAACCAATATCGTCACTAGACCAACTGGACCGGCGCAGTGGTGGCACTAACGGGCCTGCAAGACGAGGCTGGGTGCGAAGTGGCGCGCGGTTGCCTCTGAAATCGTATGCTTTATGCTCGCCGTGTCGACGCTGTTGAACAGCTGTTGCGGTCGAATTACGAGGCCACTTGGGCGCACACCTCGCCCGTTCACCGGCGTCAAAGGCGGAGCTGCAAAAACGCGTTACTGCAGCCGGCACTTAGCGCGCTGTTCGTGGGGGCCTGACGGCCGTGTGCCGGTTCAGGGACTGCGCTGCTGTGCTGGGCCGCACGCGCAGGACGCGTACTGCTTTGTGTGACGTGACGTGGCCGTGTGCGCCGCACCGCCGCGCCTCCTGGTGGGGTCATCGTTCGCACCTTCCGCCACGCACTCTCTGGGTCGCGCCACTGAAGGCGGTGCTTCATCACTGCTCAGATGAAGGACGGCGGTGCTGGCAGCTTCAGCTCTGATGAGTGAGACAGCGGAGATGGCGCGACAGAAAGAAATGTGTCATATGTTTTCATAACACGTTTGCACGCACGTGACTGCTGTTTCGCATTAGCGGGGTCAAATTGGGTGCTAAAACACTGGTGCGAGCCGAGAGCGGAGCTTTGAGAGCCGCATAATGCACCTGTTGGAGTAGATGTCACTGACCCTTGGCACAGCGTCTGGCAATGCAGCTGAATGTAAACATATATCCAGGCAGGGCCGCAGGAGTCAATTGCTCAAAAATGTCAATTTTTATGGACAAATTTAAACGCGTCATGTGATGAGTGACGATTAATCATAGCCGACTGAAAAATATTGCTAAAATTTATTGTTATTTTCAAATACCTTTCTCACTGTTTCTCCCGTGCACCAGTGCAATAACTACTGCTGTTATTGCACTGCTGCAATAACTAGACCGCGGACCTCACTGAGTCTAGACCAGCAGACCGCGGGGCCTCGCTGAGTCCAGACCAGCAGACTGAGGGGCCTCGCTGAGTCCAGACCAGCAGACTGTGGGGCCTCGCTGAGTCCGGACCAGCAGACTGAGGGGCCTCGCTGAGTCCAGACCAGCAGACTGTGGGGCCTCGCTGAGTCCAGCTCAACAGACCACGGGGCCTCGCTGAGTCCAGACCAGCAGACCACGGGGCCTCGCTGAGTCCAGACCAGCAGACCACGGGGCTTCGCTGAGTCCGGACCAGCAGACCGCGGGGCCTCGCTGAGTCCAGACCAGCAGACTGAGGGGCCTCGCTGAGTCCAGACCAGCAGACTGAGGGGCCTCGCTGAGTCCAGACCAGCAGACTGCGGGGCTGTGCTGGGTCCAGACCAGCAGACTGTAGGGCTGTGCTGGGTCCAGACCAGCAGACTGCGGTGAGCCACCCTCCACGCACCGTACCGACAGCGGTTTATTTTTACATGCCGCCGCCGCTCTCCGGGGCTATTTTATGCCGTCAAAAGCGGGCAATTGATCGCCTGTCTGGCATGGAGCTCTGGGTGTGGCACGAGTTGCGTTTGCCTCATCGTCGTTCCTCGGAGCACCGGACGGATAGAGGTGGACAATGGATAGAGGTGGACTGGACATCGGCTGCGGCGGCTTGGCGTGAGTCATGTCACGTGCTTAGTATGCGCCCCATCGGTTTGCGAGGGGACCAGGTGCATGCGTTGTGCTTTACGAGTATGATTAAGGTAATTGAGGATTATAAATGGCAATTTGGATTCGAGGCTTCAAAGGTTTGTGTGTGACATTCATTGGAGGACTGATTCAGGATATAAAGCATCCCTCAACATTTTGCAATGCTAAAAGCTGACTCCGAGTCTGAAATACTGTAATTTGAAATGATTCACTGGCACGGTTTTGACGAGCTTGGTGCAGCGTCTTGCTCTGAAACCGAGGGCTTTAGTTGTAATTGCTTGGGTGTGGCTAGTTTCAAGACCTGTAATTGGGTACGGAGCGCTTCTACTGCCAAATCCTCTAATGCGATTTGCATGTGTTCATTTCCATTGTAATGTAAATGACAGCGTATGAGATCGATGCGATATACAAAATGTACTGTAAAAGACGGCGCATGGCGTTAAAATGTGATTCTAATAATATTTTGAGAGGGAATATCTCTTCTGGGTGCTCACATTTCAAGAATAAACTGAGAGAAAATAAGTATCCATCGGTTGGAAATGAACATAAAACCAATTCATTTAAGTTATAGCATTCTGTTTTGTTCTTCAAATGCCCTATTTCTTTTAAGATAAAAACAAAATCATTTTAATGGTCGGAGGCTTCGCCGGTTGGAGCTAAATCCAACAAATCTCTCTCCTTTGATGCTCCGCTGCTTTAGCTTCCACCCCGGCTTGTCAACCTAAGACGATCGAAGTCCTCCTATATTTCCTCGGCTGGAAGCCACTCCTCCTCACACCGCCTTGTGCCATCGACGGAAGAGCCTAACGGCACTTCGTACATTACGGACGTGCGGAACAATGATCTCGTCTGTCAGCCCCATAATGGTGTTCTCCAGAAGCCGGCCGACTTCAAAGCTGATGGCGCCTCCTCACGCAATGCCACAATGCCGCCCCCGCCCCTGCCCCCGCCCCCGCCCCCGCTGCCGCCGCCGCCGCCGCCGCCGCCGCCGCCACTTTTCACATTGTGAACCGAATCTGCCATCGGCATAATGTAGCCAAACAGCTTCTCTTGTAAAGCTGTGGTTGTGAAGACACGAAGCGCTCAGAGTATACATTTACCTCGTTTTCCGTGTTTTATCTGTGTACTAAGTGAAACACGAAACAAATATGTTAGCTGAAAATGAAACATGAAAAGGTAATCAATGCGCTGATCCGGAAATCGTAGACATCCGCAGATATAACATATAATACTTGATTATAATCCAGAGTAGTTTGATTAGTGGCTGATTTGGCTATTGCCAGTTTGTTTTATTTCGATTTAGGTATGTATTCTTATTTTTGTTTCGTTGATCCTATATTGGTCAGTCTCGTTTTGTAATATGTGTCTTATAATTATCACTTCTGAACCAAGTGCTCGGTTCGGCTTCATATCATAAGCTTTGGTATTGCATAGAACGGATCACCAGCATGTTTCAATGCAAATGCACATTGTCTGATGTGCCAAACTGCAATTTGTAACGTTAGAAGAGGCCACTAAGAGGCATGCAAGAATGCACACATTATTTCTAAAGAAGATATATGAGGCAGTAACTAATATGACACATTGCGTGACCTATCTGATTGCCAAGACAGCTACTAAAGGCTCTCAACTCGATATGTTTCCTTCCCGAATACCGCCTTCACCGTCCGTCGCGTAGAACCGCGCCGTTTAGCGTGCCAATGAGAGCTGTGTGAGACACATTTGGCGTCTGAATCTCGTCGACACCCTCCTGTCTCCCTACATTGGCCAATGGTCGGCCCCGACACACCAGCCGGCCGCAATAAATCGCCAGCCCGCGCCGCGATAGAAATCTCCGGAATCGGAGGAGGCCCGCGCGTCAGCTGTATGGCCGTGCTTCGGATGCGAGCCGCGCGGCACGGCGGATTTAGCGCCGTGGGGCCGGCTGTGTCCGACTACCGGTCACAGCACGCGACGCCGACGGGGCAGCCGTCACCGACACCAGACGAACCCAGCTGCCACCGCAGCGCGACGGTAGCGACGATCGTGTCTGAGGGGTGATGGGAGGAGGGGGGGGGGCGGTGAGAGCGCCGGCGATGCACAGGCAAGAGTTGCTTCGGAGTCTCAACGGCACAAACCACAGCGGGTGCTCGGCGAAAGCGTCTGTGATTTATTCGCGCCAGAGATGGCGGCCGGCGTGCCGGCGGTCCCGCCGACAGCGACGTCTCACGTGTTGCGCATGTGGTCTGGCCGAAACGGCGGCCGTCCGTGTGATAAACTGGCGGTAAATGGCGTCAGATTCTGCCTCTGTGCACCGGGCTGTGAAAGGGACGGGCGTGTCACAGCCGGGGAATGAAGGAGTCTCGTGCGGTCGCGGAACGAGGCCTCCTCGGCGGCACATGCGTCAGGCGTGTTACGGTAATGGTGTTCCTGGTGGCGCTTAGTCACTCTGAACGACGGCAGCAGCGCCGCGAACTGCGCTGTTGGCTCTGCGAGAAATGTGAGCCAGTGAGGTCAGGCGCCATTGTATAACTCTTCTATGGCAGGCAGCTGGTGCATTACGAACGTGACCTGAGGTAAAGATGGGTTCTTTGAGAACGGCACCTCGGCTTATTGCTCATTTTAGGAACTGACGCAGGCGAGTGTGGATTATTATTTGGCTTGGCATCAGTTCCGCTGTCATCGGCAACATTAAAGCTTGACATGTTATTTTACGTAGGTTGTATTTTTGTTGATCGTGTTTAGGGTAGACCCATACTGGGTGTCATTAGTACGCAACATTATTTACCCTTCATGATAGGCTCCACCAAACTTCGTTAATTGCATTATTTGCGCACCGACGTGTAACCAATTAATTGAATATGACTTGCTGAAGGGTAGTTCTATCACCGGGAGCCTTGTTGACATAAGCTCCAGTGATACGCACCATAAATATTGAATGTGTCATGTTTCTGCAACCGAACTATTACAATATTATATTCGTCACTCCTGCCTGTTCTAACACCGACACCGTCCCTTTCCACAGTCCTGAGTCGGAACGCCTTCTGTTCCGGTTACGTGGACAGCTTCGGCAAATGGAACAACGGCTTCCCCTGTCCGAGGATAGAAGAAGAGGACGTGTTCTGCTGCGGCACCACGACCTACCGCTACTGCTGCGTCGGCCGAGAGGAATCCGTCTCCGACTCCGCCGCCTCCGCCGACTTCTTCAGTGAAAAGTGAGTCCGAGTTCGAGCACGGGTAACTTCTAACAGCTCATGTCATTTCTGAGAGCTGACTCAGCTGAACTGGAGCTTCCATCTGCTCCCCGACCCCGACGTAGCAGCTGGTCCTCACCATAATCCCCTGTCAGAGAGTCTGCTCAGTGAGGTGAAATGTCACAGTCAACGTTCCAGTTTTTGCTATCACTCGTTTACACAATTTCTGAGAGAGCAGCTTCTGTTTCGATGCCCGGTGTAGTCGCGACCCAGGCTGTCCGTCTGGTCTGCTCTGACCTGGTCTGTTGGTCTGATCTGGCCTGGTCTGTTGGTCGAGACTGCAGAGCTTCACACACAGCCCAGCGCCCCAGCCAGCAGCTCTGGTGTGCTATGTTTACACTTGGTGGTCGGACCTGCCGCTCTCGTCACGTGGTGCATGTCATCGTCACGTGGTGTATGTCAGACCGGAGATAGGAGCCCGGCAGGCCGGTGCAGTCCCGGCCCTAATCGACCAGCTGAGGTATAAAGTTTAGCTTATTTGGGCAACGTACGCTCATAATCGGCAGCCGCGACGATAAACCAAACTCGCCGAATCCAAACACCACAGGCTGTTTTTCACTTTCGATGTCTGGGATGGATTGGAGCACGTGACTGCAGGGATCAAGGCCATTCTTCAAAACATTCTGCAACTGGTTATATATACTGAGTTCAACGAGGGAAATCTCAAAGTGGAGAAGGCGGCACATCGGTACCATATTAGCCGTTTTCACGAAGGATTTATTTACCGGGTGATTGGGGCGATAGTGGGGCGATTGGGGTGTTTGGGGTGTTTCGTTTAACTGGGGGGGGGGTGAACCAGATGTTACTGCCATCGCCGCGTGACACGGTGTTAAGTCAAAAATCCCGAAATTCCACAATTCCAAAACCCCATCTCAAACAAACGCCCCAATCGCCCCAAAAGCCCCAAACGCCCCAAGCGCCCCAATCACCCGGTAAATAAATCCTTCGTGAAAACGGCTATTATGATGTTTATTTTTACCTGAGCGCTGTTCCAGACTAGTTGTTACAAAGCCAACTGTCTTAGCCAAAACAATCAGCTTCGCACATCGGTGGTTGGTTTGATTCTGCACCTCTGTCGGCCACTGTAATGCAATTGAGCTCTTCCGGCCGGTTAATTAAGTCGAGCTCGTCTACTAATGAGAGCATGATCAAAGTGGTTAGGGAAATGTCCCGCATGCTGCGCTCTCATGTCTCCAGAGCTAATGGGCACTCCTTAGTGCATGTGCCATGTACCCACTCACCCTATTCACCTAATTTGCACGACTGTATTAGCGAGTGCAAAACTGCACACTCATTTGTTGATCAGCCCAAATTGAATCATGCCCTGTTGGCGTCTCCCGAGGTAGATGTGGCTGCTCACCGACAAACAGATACTCATTTCTGATGCAAAACAGCCAGGTAATGCAATACAACTAGGCTGCAGCGGTGTCAGCCGATACTCGCTGGTAAAAAGCAGAGCATCCGGCTCCTGGTTAGCAGGAGTCAGTTCAGAACAGATACGGTGGCGAACACATCCCCGGCGGCGAAGTGTCATCGGACTAGGACACCTATCGCCGCTCTGGGGTCTCATGAGGTCTGCGCTTGGACGCATTTCTCATGTGTCTCATGATCTCTGCGTTTGGACGCGTGTCCTAGCGGCCACAACAGGTCACACTAATGAGGTCATCTATTGACGACAAAGGACGCGGGGTCGGCGGCAGGCGGCGACTGTCATAGGTTGCTGATGACAGCGGCACTCTGACGCGACACGCTGTTTATGCGTACTGCTGGTCATCGGTCACTAGAGTGGCCTCCATCGTCTGGTCATAGGAGTGACCGGTGTGGACTGTGGAGCATGTGGCGCGGCGTGACGACAAAAGGCATTGGAAAGACAGTCTGATTTGGTTCCTCAGGCGCTTCCGTACCATCGTGCTGCACTGCAGTGTTCCAGGACCTGACTTGAGTCGCGGCACCATCGTGCTCCAGTGTTTCACCTGACCGAAGTCGCGGCACCATCGTTCTCCAGTATTCCAGGACCTGATCAGAGTCGCGGTACTATCGTTGCCGGCGTTTCAAACCCTGACCGGTTCCCGAGAGCCCGGCGCCGGTGCCGTGCCCCAGTGTTGTGATGTCCGCCTGTGAACAGCGTTCTGTTGGCACAGCGACCGGCTCCGTCGGTCCCCAGTGGGAGCCCGGGAGGGAGGGAGGACTGTCAGTGGGAGGGAGGGGAGGGAGGGAGGACTGTCGGTGGGATCAACAGCATGAAGGGGAGGACTGTCAGTGGGAGGGAGGGAGGGGAGGACTGTCAGTGGGAGGGAGGGGAGGACTGTCAGTGGAAGGGAGGGAGGGGAGGACTGTCAGTGGGAGGGAGGGGAGGACTGTCAGTGGAAGGGAGGGAGGGAGCACTGTCAGTGGGAGGGAGGGAGCACTGTCAGCGGCCACAGACTGAGTGGTGGCTGCCGCTGCCAGCATTGTCGGAGCAGTGGCCGCTGACACAGAGAAGCACACCGTCACGTGACGTGACGGCGGGCAGATAGACGGGGCCACGTGACCTGATAACGAGGGCTGCTGCTGGTGACGGGGGCAGCGCCAGGTGGTGCGCAGGTTGTCATGACGACACGAACCAGACAGCTGGCGGTGTCACGGAACATTTCAAACGCTGCCAGATGTCGCGATATGGAGCTAATGACGGCCTGTGGGTGATGCCAACAGTAGGACAACGAAGAAGCTAAAGTACAAGACTGGACATGATGCAATATGGACATGCTCAGGTCCAAAATATTTAAGTAGACATTTTAGTGTACGGTTTTGCAGGGAAACCAGAGATAATAGTAATATCTGAGTTGTCTGACGGTGCTATTGAGTTTCAAGACAATCCTAACTGAGGTATTGCGACATTCATCAAAAACTTGAAAATCTACCTCACACATGTCACCTGTACCTGGAGTGGAATGTCAAAGTGTTTAGTTCGAACGAGGATCGCAGCTAACTAGTCTGAATCGTGGTTTTTTGCCCTGAAGTCTCTAGCATCCCTGTCAACGTGCTACCTACTCCACCTGCGCTTTAAGCGCCCCGGGGCTTTTCTCGACAATTTTCTAGCTTTTCTCGTAACACCGCAGGGCCGGATCTTGTTGCTATTATGTTCACGAGCTGAGCGCTCACAAGGCCTGCGGCCCCGATGGACTTAGCGCTAGGATCCTGACAGAGTGTGCTGATGAACTGGCCGTGCCACTCGATATTATCTGTAGAATCTCTGTCAACACTGGTGTATTTCCTATCGTCTGGAAACAAGCAAATGTGATTCCGGTTTGTAAAAAGGGATCGAAAAAGCTCCCTGAAAATTACAGATCCGTGTCTCTCCTCCCACTTTGCTCCAAGATCCTAGAGAAAGTTGTCTCTGAGAGCCTTCTACATGCCTGTCTTCCAGCCCTTCCGGTTTCCCAACACGGATCCCTTCCCAATCGATCCTGCGTCTCTAACCTATCCTGCTTCCTCGACCACTGCTGGTCATCCATTTCGAAAGGCCAACAGACTGACGCAATTTGCACTGATTACTCGTCTGCATTCACGAGCGTAAATCACACCCTTCTCCTGCACAAGCTCCGTCATTCCTTCTGTATTACCGGAGTCGCGCATAGCTGGCTGAAATCCTACCTCCATAGCCGCACCCAACGCGTCGCCCTCAACGGGAAACACTCCAGCTGGACTCCCGTGCAGTCTGGAGTCCCCGAAGGCAGTATCCTGGGTCCTCTATTGTTGCCTGCTATGAGCCGATATTCCTGACCACATCAAGACTCAGTGCATTATGTACGCGGACGATGTGAAGCTATACCATCGCATTAACTGTCTTAGAATTGACGTCACCACGCTCCAGGCTGACCTTGACCGCCTATCCAGTGGTCCGACACCTGGCGGCTACGGCTAACCCATCCAAAGCAAATCCATATCGTTTTTCCCTTCCGCACCTCGCCTATTTCACTCATCCTACATCCTAAACGGCATCAGCTGGAACGCTTGCGAGCAGATCCGTGACCTCGGCGTGTTGCTTGGACTCCAAGCTGACGTTGCCCACCACATTGACGCCCACCATTGCAAAAGCCCAACAGAATGCTGGGCCTACTCATACGGAGCATGCAGACGCCACCAATGCCCAGTGGCAGGTTCGAGCATTAAAGCGGTGATGTGTGCGTTCAACGCGCCCACGTCAGATCCGTACTGGAGTACGCCAGCGGTAGTCTGGGGCGGAAGCCGACTGCTTACTCCACCTTGCTCGGATGGAGGACTTGCCAACACCTTCCTCAGTGGCTGGCGCGCTAGAACCCAATACTCCCTGCCCTCCCGCATGCGATTATGCAGTCTGCTTCAGCATTTCAATTATATAGGTCCATAAGGCTTATTGGTTCAAGCTGACATCATGTTCTGTACAACATCCTCCATCACCGCCATCGACTGCGAGACTTGTCTCGCTGTTGGTTAAACGATCCCGGGTAGACGGTTGCGACCACTGGCCTGTCCAATGAACCGTCGGCGGGTTAACCACGCGTTAAAAACGAGTATCCTAGCTCGCATTCCGGCGAAACTGTAACCTTTTCCTACAGCCACAGCCCATCCTCTGACTTCTTCCAGTCCTCTGCTCCTTTCGTCATGACGTCCTTGCCTACGGTAGCACCCTCAGCCTCAATACCTGTGGCTAGACGCATTTAATGGTGCTATAAATGTGCGCTTGAAATGTGCCTGCCTGCAGCGCGCCTCACAAGGTGCCGGCCTCCTCTGGATTTGAGCCTCGTTAACCCATACGTTTATAATTTTATCATCTTTTTGTGTGCCTGTGCCGTATGTATGTACATATTTATTGATTTTATTCCATGACTGCACCTGTTACTGGGAACTGCCCGTGGATGATTATGAGCTAAATAAACAAAGATCACTCTCCATTTTTTTGGCCACTTTGTTAATTTGGATTCTGGCATGACAAGACAACCCCCTTGCCAGTGTAGGGGTGGATGCCACCCTTCGGCTTTTCCAGAATAACTCGCGTAAATATCAACCGATCGCAATGAAACTTTCAGTACCCTACTTTGTATCCATTTGACACATTCTCCAAAAAATTGAACTTCTAACCCGTATGACCCATGACCTTTGATCTGCTTCTCAAGGTCGTGTTTGGCGAAAGTGGCATCCGGTAGTAACAATCCTTGAAACATGTGCAGTTCCCGAGTGTTTGTTGTTCAGGAGCATATGCAAAGGTGTTTCTAGATGATAGTTATGGCTTCTGCAGATATTGCGATCTCGATTAACCTTTTCAGAGGTCGACGGAGGTCACTGACCTCCGATGACTTCAGATGTCTTTTTTCGCCTTCTATCCATTTCTAGTGCAGTTTTTGACGCTGATTTCAATTCTGGGATGCATTTTACATGATTAAATAATCCACTGGGGTCATGCGCTGCCAAAGTTCAACCGAGGTCACTGACCTCAAATGACGTGACATGACCTTTTTTAATCTGGCAGTTCTTAGGTCATTTGGTGATGCTGATCTCAAATTTGGCGACTAATTAGCATTCTAAAACGTTCTTTTACCATTTTAGCTCAATAAGTTCTGATTTTATGACATTTTAGCTTTGACATGACCTCAGAGGTCACCTAATGACTCAGGACCTTACAATTAGATATCAATGGCTTCTCTCGTCACAAGTAACACGCTCGTTTTCTAATCGAAGCTCTAGCGCAATTAGGGACCAAACGCTAAGTGGGGTCGTACCCCTCCCCCCTACACGGTCACGCAGTGATCCGTTTGACCAGTGACCCTCGCCAGTGACCCAGTGACCCTCGCCCTGCACGGGCGAGGGTTGAAGCCGGAACGGGATTAGCGTAGACGGTGAACTGAATATCCAGTTTCAGTGGTAGGAAAAAAACGACGCTCTTGTCGTAATCCATGTGATAACATTACAAATCCCAACAATCCGATCTATTATACGATAACATTGTAAATCCCCCCCGACCATCTGATCTATAATCGCTCAAATTTAATTGACGCAAATTACATGCAAACAATACTAAATGACAGCTCCGCAATTTATGCCCGTTTATATAAGAAGATATAACTGCAAATGGTCCGTTCACTAATTGGAAAAGGGATTCCTCGTTACATATGGAACACCACATGCTGATATATTTAATGTCAGGCCTAGGAACGTGGCTTGTCACTTTTCAGCATTTTGTAAATGTTATTTTGTTTGGGGACACTTTTATTGCAAAAGGTTTGCAAAGGCCATAACAACCAAATTTGCAAATATATTTTCCATAGGGATAGCAATGGCCAATGGCTCTTGTCGTAATCCATGTGATAATATTACAAATCCCAACAATCCGATCAATCCATGTGGGGGATTATTTCCAGCCGAGATCAAAGTTGCACTGCCCTCCCCACTGTGACGTTCCTACATCCCTGTACAAATTCGCGCTATTTTGTTTTACAAATGTGGCCTGCGTCCTCTTCTTAATCGCCTCATGTCCAGCGTTTATCCGTGACCAGCCACATTACCCCACATTGAGCTCGTCTGACAACACCAGTTTGACCTCGCTTCTCGCTCGGCCCGTGACGGTGACCGTCGGGGGCCGATGCATCACCCTCCGGCCTTTTGCGTCATCCGTCTCCCCTCCCCTCCCTTCCCTTCTCCATCCTGCCCCTCCCCGCACAACTTCTTCGCGACTGGCGTCGGTCGAGTCGCGCCGAGTCGCGCCGCGCGGCGGTCTTTGATTGATACGATTACCCAACTGTCTGCGCTTTTTCTGCCGCAATCAATGCGCGCAGAATAGAGAGTGCGCGTGGGCTGTTGTTGTTGGCGTGGCAGCGCCGGTGTCTGCGCCACTCTTGTCTCACTCGACTGACGTCAGAGTGCGGCAAACTGGCGGAGAGACGCGGCAGAAGGACAATGGACATGCCCCGGCGCCGGTGACCGTCTCCTCTGTCGATGCTCTCAGACGCTGCCAGTTTGAGCGTCTGCCGAACTGTGAACGGGTCTAGCAGAGGCAGGGCTCTGTCAGGGTTGGGTTGGGAAAGCCCACGTGCTCTGCAGATTGAGTATTTAGCGTCGGACAGACGGCGTCAGATTTGTTTGCCGTTGAGGTAGTTCGAGGCACACCTGCCTCGCAGCAAGTCACAGGCTAGGAGCGCCGTTGATCACACGACAAAACGTTCAGCTGTCTCCTGCCCAGCTATTGCCCAGCATGCCTGTTGCTGCGTTCTCTCCAGACTTTTTCTGTTCAACAGCTCTACTCAGCGTTGTGTCCGATCTGTTCTGTACGCCTGCGTGGTTTTGAGCGGGGCGTGGACTGACCACCGCCTTGTAACTCTTGTTCACAGTCTGCCTCTGGTGCTGGGAGTCGCGGTGGGAGCGCTCATCACCCTCATCCTCCTCATGGTCGTCTGCTGCTGCTACTGCAGATGCTGCGTCTGCTACAAAAAGCGCTGCGAGGCGAAGCGAGGTCAGTTGCGCACAGGAGCTGTGTTGTGGCTCAAAGAGCTTTTAACGATTACGATGTGCGGTGAGTGCTTTTATGCTTTCGCTGTGTTGTGGGAACAAGCACGTGAATGTGTGGTTTCAAAAGTTTACGTTTTTGCTTACGTCAAATGCAGACGATTGTTTGGCTCTTCCATATTGCACTGAACCTTGATTAAGAAGCAGGGGATCTGGAACATGGTGGAGCAGAGGAGCGCCTTCTCCCCCAACTTTGGGACCGGGGAGTGGCGCCCCCTCCCCAACTTTTGCGTGGCTGATCATCACGTTCCGTGAAAAGGTTGATTTTGCATATAAGGCATCGAAAGTGTGAGTTTGTTCTGCAAAATTATGCAACATCACACTTCTACTCATGTTTACCATAATTTTCCCCTTTTTAACGATTTTTTTTTAAAGAAACCTGATGCGAAAAAAAAAAACAGGGGAGTCGCCATTATCCAGGGGCGTGGCTAGTCAAAATTTGTTTCCCTCACTTTGAAATCGTCCCCGGGTCTCTGTTAAGAAGCAATGCCAATTTAGAAGTGAAGTCCACAATGTAGCCCCGATCCAATAACTCGCTCTAGGGTCATATCGATAAAGTGTTCCTCTTTTTACTGTGCTGTAAGCGACTCAACAAATCGCCTCTTTTAATTGCTCGTCTCTTGTCGGGCTCGCACTCCTATGCGACAATAGGCGTCATTCTATACTGCAGAGAATTCGCGCGCCGCTCTGACAGCGCGTGCAAGAGGCCCCCACTGCCTTTCCTAGCGATGGACTTCGATCTTGATGCTCAGTGTGTTCGTGTAGCGAACGCTCCTCATCCGTCCCTCTGGTGTAGATTTTGCTTCATGCCCTGGGTATCGCTTTTACTATTCCCTAATTAGATTGTCGGGGGCCGGTTGAATAGGATGGGGTGGCTGGACAGAGGGAGGAGCGGAGACCGATCGCTCGCCGGGTGCCGGTCTGACCCGGGTCGCCTCTGTCTGACCCGGGTGCCTCTGTCTTATCACCGGGTCCGCCCCTGTCGAGCGCCGCGGGTCGGGGCCTCTGTCTGCCCCTGCGTCTCCCAGTGGCTGAGGGCCGCGCGGGGTCGGGCCTGCGTGTGGCTGGACCCGCGGGGTCGCGCTCTGGTGCTGATGCCGGGGGTCGCCCCTGTCTGACATGTCCCGGTCTCTCCACAGACCGGATGTACGCCTCCACATCCAGCGGCGTGGCCAACATGTACAGCTGCTCCAACGCCTCGCTGGGCCGGCGGGACGTCAGAGAGGGCGGCCGGGACAGCCGGAGGGAGCAGCTGGAGGACATGCTGCACGTGCAGGAGGTGGAGGAGGCGGCCGTGACGCGCCAGAGCGCCGGCGTCCCCAGTCTGCCGCACACCTTTACATCGTACCGCACCAACAGAGGTCAGTTGAGTTCCTAACCCTGTACAGCGGTGGTTGTCAGCCTCAAGGGTAGGGATAGTCATCCCTTTCGATGACTAGAATGACTCGTTGCCCCATCTTCCCCCATTGCACAGACCGCAGTCTTTGGTTTCAAGCTATGCGGTACAGCATAACTTCAGGCGTTTGCTATGCGGTACAGCATAACTTCAGGCGTTTTCTATGCGGTACAGCATAACTTCAGGCGTTTACAACTAGTTAGTGTCATCTAGGGACAGGAATAAAAGTAATCATGTGAGCTGTTGCTCTTTCCTAAAGCAATTGTTTCCAGCGTATAATAATTAATAACACGTTATACCAACACACAAGACTGGTCATTATGCAGCATTAACTGTGTGATTTTGAGGCTTTTGGCGATAATGTGGTGACAGTGAGACATAAACTGGGGTAGATGTCTGTACACTGTGCGCCCTTATTAAACGAATCAGCTCGAATTTCTCCCTTATCTGTTAAATAGCAGTCACCCTCACCCAAACGCTCCATTACCCCAAGTGGGGTAATTACCACATTTGAGAATCACTGCTGAGTGCTCTAGTCTCTGCAGTCAACAGTGTACTTGTAGACGCTGTTGTAGCGACACGGAAGGGTAATGTACGGAAGAGTCGTTGTAAGTGGCATAATGGTAAGATCGCAATCCACTCAAGTGTCCTCTAGCCCGGCACCGCCTATAATGCCCACGCACAGACGTGTGACGAATCGCTGATGAACTGATCACGTCTGCGTCCGCGTCCATCGCGAGGTTCTTGATTTCGTGTTTTGGTTTCCGCACTGTACTATGCCAACCAATGAGTATTTTCCATCGTCGGCCGGCCCAGGTGTGCAACAACGCCACAAACACGCTCTCATCGACAGTTACTCCTGCGACGGCCGCCCACATCGCCTACCGGCAGTCGCGATTCGCCATTGTCTGTATCTGGGGGCTCTAGTCGTCTGCACGTAGGCTGTTCCGTGAAGTGCATGATGCCTCATGAGGCTTACAACACAGGACGGCTGGTGCGTGCGCGCCGCGGGCAAGGGTGGTGGGAGCGTCTTACCGCAGGGCGGGCGATTGGGAAGGTTGAGGGCGAAAGTTGGGGAGCTAGTCGCGGGAGTGGATGGTAGAGCCAGACGCTGAGGGCCGGGTGGGGGAGTCTACGCAGGGCAGCATGAATGACTGTTTGATAGATGATGCCATGCAAGGGAGTTGAGGCTCAGGGCGGTGTGGGAGAGTTGATATCAGGGGAGTTGGGAAACTGGGAGGGCATGAACGGCTCAAGTAGTACTGGAGCCAGGTCTAGTTTCTGGTGCCCATGATACTTAGTCGACCAACAACTTTTCCGATAGCAGAGATGGCAGTGGGCACCGTGCTGCCGCTGTGACCCATCTTTCGTGGCCATTGTATATTGAAGAGCGCATATATCAACATATGGTAAGGGTGAGATGAAATGGCAGGAGCTAGGGAATGTGGGAATGTTTGTAAGGATCATGTGATGAAGGGAATTAGCGAAAATTTAAGAGGAGATTTGGTGAAAATTGCGTCCGGGCCGGTCCGATATCGTCAGTAGGTGAGCGAGAGGAGAATAGCGGTAAGAACGAGGCCCACGTAGATGGCTAACAAAACGGAATGTGATGAGAGATAGAAGACAATGTTAGCCTTATATAGAGGCCAACTTGAGGTTAACATGCTGCGTTTGCGATGATTTGTCTTCCGGTCTCCTCGCTAGTCCATTAAATTGATGCCAAGCTAAACTGGACAAGTGGGGAGTCTACGCGGGGCGGTGTAGAGCCTTACGCAGGCGGTGGGGAGTCTACGCCAGGGGCGGTGGGAGTTTACTACGCAAGGTCGGGTGGGGCTGGACAATATCTACAAGATAAAATAGTAATCGATAACTTACACTGATTGTCTCGTATCTCGAACCTAAAATCATATCTAGTGAGTTGTTGGCGAGCGTGAGATGTACGGCAGTGTAGATGTCCCTTTAGGGAGACGAAATATGCAAAAATACTGTGCTGTAAGAATTTTAAGGGGTTTCGGTTAATACCGTTTTAAAAGAATACGTTTTGTCGTTAAGGAGAATGGATTTAGCAAATACAATGTGAGGAAGTCAGGGCACAGGCAACGTGTATATGGTGAATGTCTACGCGGGCGGTGTAGAGCCATACACAGGGCGGTGGGGGTCTACGATGGCGTTGGGGAGCCTACGTTAGGCGGTGGGGAGCTACGCAGGGCGGTGGGGAGTCGACGCAGGTGCGGGTGGTCACTTTTTCGCAGCCCGGAGCCCCACCCCTGCACTCGCCGTTTTAAAGCACCGCTTCTTTATGATGTGTTTTCGCGCAGAAGCGGTGAGAGCACCGTAGATGTGGGAAATTGAAGGTCATTGTATATCGCGTTCCCTCTAAGGTTTAATATAACAGCAGGCAGTTTCCTATTTATACGGTTTCCTCAGTCCCACTCATAAACCGTCTCGCCCATTCTTATTGCACTCTACTGGTTGTTTTCGTCACTGTGGATAGAACTACAGTGGCCAACAGATATTCTAAGCGACCATTAATGCAATGAGAACTGGCGAGTAAAATACTTATCATATAATATACGCTAGGGTGGATACTTTGTACTGGGGCTACCTACTATATCACCCTCACCTATGCATTAGGGTACAGAAGAACTCACTATAGCAAACCAACTGGCTCAGACGAGATGGTGCAATATATCGTATATGCATGATATAGTGGCGCCAGATCATTATTTGAAGATAATGAAAAGCACACAATTTCATATTCGCTCCCATACCCATCGCTGCATAAGGGATCGTTTCTCATTTCTGTTCAGCGTATTTTTCGACGCAGTGACATCGCACCTCTGCTTGACAGGATCGTTTCGCGCCCGGACTATCTTTGCACGCCTAAATTGTTGCATTGCACCTTTGTGAGCTTCGATGTAACTGTAAGTGTGAGACTCTTCGATACGGTTTTCACAATCCTCGTACCGAACTTGCTCCACGTTAATACTGTAGTATTTAGTTTCAGCAGACGCCTAGTGCCTAAACTTTGAGAGCAAGTAGGAGCAGCCGGAGAGGGTCGAGAGGGCAGGCGCGCACGAAGAGCATGTTTTCATTATTTTTTTCGTGTGTGTGGAGATTACATTGTCTTAAGCATCTTCAGCTAACGTACGAACAAAATGGTCCAATACACGTCAGCAGTTGAACCTTGGAATAACTTGCTTGGCTTCAGAATTAACTGATCGATCTGGATAAAACCTTTTATTGCTCTCATCTTCAGACATTATGTAAGATTTCTGCACTGCACCTCCCTGTTGATAACAGAGTAAAATCCTTTGAGCTGCTGTTGGCCGCAGGTGAACGTACTCTCCAGCAGTGAGGCTGGAGCACTGGGCGCTGCTGCTCTCTGTTTTCTGTTGTCTGCCCGGCGTCTATGTTCAGTTTTCTGAGAATAGCGGCGTGTTCGCTGGAGCCGGGAGATTCAGCGCCGGGTGATTCAGACTGTGGAGGAGTTTGGTCGGAGTCAGCGCGCAGAGGCTGCCAACGGTCTCTCTCTCTCTCTCTCCGCTCTCCGCTCTCCGCTCTCCGCTCTCCGCTCTCCGCTCTCCCGCCTCCGCTCTCCGCTCTCCGCTCTCCGCCCGCCTCGCCGCTCACTCGTGGGCCGGTTGCCTACCCATTGCCCTTCCGCCGGACACTGACTAGAGACGGATGGGGGCTGTGCTTCTTGTGCATAGCTTGAGCAGCGTCCGATGGGAGGCCTGGAGAACCGCGTGGCGGCCTGGAGCGCTAAGCAGCTGTGGCCTGCGACCGCTCGGCCATCTCCGGCTGGCTCGCCCTACACACTGTTCACTTATGTTGACGCGCGAGTGTGCCGCCGACACGTGGACAGAGCGATGTGGGACGGAGCTGCCCGGCGGGGTCGGTGCCGGAGGGGGGCACCGGTAAAACGCTCCGCTGGCGGGACGCACACCGCCGCGCAAACACACCGTGTACCCGCAGTCGTGTCTTACGCCTACCAGCGGTTCTGGGTTCGGCAGGAGGACGAGATCCACACTTGAGCAGAGCCCACATATTGCGCTATGCTCGTGAGCGAGGTTTCGCTCGTTGGCTGAATGGCTGGTGGGTGCGTGGATGGTAGGCTGGGTGGCTGGGAACTGAGGGGGGGAGTAGGTGACGGGTGGGCAGTGTCAGGTGCCGGATTCGCCAACTGGCCGGACTGGTTGGGTCGGTATGTCGATGTCACTGTGACAAGCGGCTCGGTCGAGCGAAATACCTACACGGACAGGCGCAAGTGAATCCCTGTTCATGATGGCATAGCTTGCAGGCGCAAGCGTAAACTGTAGCTCAATAGGTTCACAGCTGAAGTATATGGGATGCTCAATATGAAAAAAGCCAGTTGCCCATAATCAATAATTTGTGCGTCGATTTGCGAGTGTTTGTGTCTGATTCTGATTTGCCGGACAATCGCCTGTATACTCGCCCGAATCTTGAATGGACGTGAACACTCGGAGGGTGATGCGAGGCTTGATTTAGTTACAACGTACACGCTTACACGAGCTCCGACCACTAAATTATGCATGCGGCTCGGGATGTTAGAAGTGCGATGGTCAAACCAACCTCCGACCTGTGTAATGTGGTACATATTTGTTTATAAAAAATCGATGATGTGGAGCCTTGCTAGTATACAATACGTTTGAAACAGGGAAATAACCTGGCCATCATCACTTATACGTGCGTCAAAAACATACGAAGTTTCTGTGCATGTGTGCAATCCGTTGCTTTTGCAGCATCAGGGGAGGGGCGGGTTCGGGGTAGACGGTTCTCATGCACCGAATATAGTTATTGGATTGACTTACCGACCGACCGTCTCGCCACCATGGACCGATCGCGACTCTCTCAGCCGAACGGCTGAGATATGATTAGCGTACTCGTGAGCCACCATACTGTCAGCTCTTCTTCCGCCCGACTCACTGCAGGCGACCTGACCAGTGGTGGCTGCACGTGACATAACTTCTGAACATGGCCGCCGGTGAGCATGGATGGAAACCTTGAAACAGTGATGGCTTACTCAAGGTCTCGGGACCCTGATTTAGTATGGCAGTCGCGGTGGATCCTGTCCTCCAGTATAGTGTGGCAATGTGCATGCGGAGCAGAACTAAGGCCGAGATTCGAGAGCAGGTGGTTGGAAACTCTCATGGTCGTGGATATTCTTGACATGTGAGTAGTGCATTGCGTGAGACGAAGGAGGACTCTGACAGTTTGAATAGCTTATCTAGACTGTCAACATATATCTCAGTTGGTTGACTTGCGGCAGATGACACTGTACATGTAGTATTTACAGATCGGAAGACATATGACCTCACAGTAGTGTGACGTACTAGGAAGGTGATCCGCTCGAACAGTCGATGAGCTACAGACGGACTGTCTGGTGCGGCTACAGAACGGCATTATGGGCATGAAGACAGTGATGGCGGCTGAGCGCGGGACCTGACAGTGGTGGCTACAGACGGGACCTGACAGTGGCGTCCGTGACCTGACAGTGGCGGCTGCAGTGCCGGCAGGGGACCGGTCGGTACTCCCTATTGCTACAGGCGGCAGCTGAGAAGGGCTCAAGCGGGAGCTGGCGGGGACTGTGCTCAGAACGTCCAATACACGATTTGTGCTCGCTATTTGCGGTCTGGGCGCGCCCTTCGCTCACTGGGCTGGGAGGTTCGCTGTGTTGAAATATTGGACTTGACGGTTGCGATATTCCTGCTTTACGTTCAGAATAGCTGATGGACTTCGGCTGGAAAATGGCGATGGGTCCAGATGTTAAGAATGTTTATGGTCGTGATGCCGGGCTAGCTGACGTGGAAGCAAAAAGCGCTCGGACGTCGCTCAACATGAGTGCAGGCTTCTGTGTTTTGTGTCCCTTCATATCGTCAGTATTATTTCCTTCTGCTGCAGAGCCGCATATCCCTTACATACCACAACACTTAGAGAAAGCATAATGGTAATAAGTGGGCTGCAGCCTGCAACCCCACTGGGCGACATTCTCAGCTAGAAATAACGTCTGCATTTTATTCGGGTTTATTTGTGTTAGTTGACTGGCGTCATTAAGTGAGCTGGACCGTGCAGCAGGCATTTCCTGCGTTATTCTTGTGACATAGCACTGCTGACCTGTTTATTCAGACAAGTGTTAACACTCATCGTTTCTCTGTCGCCAGCATCGCTGACCGACTCCATCGGCAACACGTCTGTGTCGACGACTACTGACAACGAGCGTCAGCTGTTCCTCGAGCAGTCTGTCGGCATGCCGCCGCCCTACAACTTCAACAAACTCAGCAACTTCGAGGAGGCCCTGCCGTACCCGCCGTCCTTCACGTCCGCCAGAGGTGACCTCGGGTCAGGTCACTACATCGCCGGCATGTCACCAAACGACGACAGCTTCTACCGCGCCACCAAGATGTGAGTCGGCCGAGTCTGACTCTCGGTGTGACGACGTACTGAGTCAACCGCAGGCGGTGTAGGGGTGGTGGTCAGACAGTGGTCAGACAGTGGTCAGACAGTGGTTAGCTGCGGCCGCCGAAGACGGATAGACGACCGCAGACTAGCCGCCGCCGGGGGGCAGTGCGGGCCGGAAGCGGTGAGAGAACTCCGTACCGCCGACTGCGGAGGGGGCTGTGTGGTGTGTGTTTGAGGGGGGGAGCTACCTTCGAGAGAACCAGCACGGCTCGGTCGGGTGAACTGTGAACTCTGACACCTGTGAACTCTGTCTGAAAGGAGAGACCCGCCTGTGAGTCATCAGTGTGTGTCAGCCGCCGTCCGCCGCTACTCAACAGCTTCTCCGCCGCGGACCTGTCAGCTGACGAAGCCGAGTGTGTGGGACAGAGGTGGCACCAGAGTACACTACAAACAGAGGCCCGGCGCGCTGGGAGCAGAGAGCGACGCGTACCGCCATGCTGCAGGCTCTGTCCGGCCACTGCAGTCATGCCATGTGATACGAATGAATGGTGTGTGGACGGGGCCGGTGATTGTGTTCAGGTCGGGAGCAGTGTGTGGGCAATGTGCGTGTGTGTACGTTCGTGAGCAGCAGAGAGATATGGGGATGGGGGAGAGACGTTGTCACCAGAACAGACAGGGTCACAGCGGCTATCTGGTGTTTGTATAGCTTGATATAACGCAGTCTGGTATCGTCGTATGTCTCATCCTGTCGAAAGCGGACTGCTGTGAGTGCCTAGCAGATGTTTTTACACGCACCCACTGTGTAAGGGTGCGTTCAGCCCTGGGCTGACGCTGAGCGCGTCCGGTGAGCCAGAAGCCAGCCGCAGGACGGACGCTGGGTCGTCTCCGCTGGTGGTTTACATTGCCGTCAAGTGGCGATCCGACGCCATCTTATCCTAGCCCGGCTCTTGATCATAGTTCTCTCGCGAACGTAAGCGGAGGAGAGGTGTCTTCCCAGTGCACGAGTATTTATAGTCTGGTTACTAGGCTTCTCGGGCGGTCTCCCCGTGTCCTGCACCGGGTGGCAGGATTATTATGTTTGTTCTTAAAATGCCGTAGATAGCTCGGAAGTACGCTATGCGAACCTGTTCACCGTTTAGTCGCCACGTTATGCGTGAGTGCCATTGATTCACAGTGTTTATAAGATTGCAATGGGCGCGTCGTGTAGCCCAGACGCACCGTGGCGCTGATGGCTGGCTTGCCGTGTCGAGCAGGCAGCGGCGTCCTAGTATTTATACTCGGCTGATGGCTGCAGTGTGCGATGACATACGTTGGTCTGTCGGTGACCGGCGAGACGGCGGCTCAGCCGTCTGAGAGACAGCTGAGCGCCTCAGGTTCGAGCTAGCGACGCTGATAATCCAGAGATGCGCTCACCCACGCAGCGGGGCGTGGTTCGCCCGCTGCGGGGAATGTGTGTCGTATAGTGCTGCGCCGGGTGCCGATGTCACTAGGTGACGCGAGCTCACCAGGTGTCAACAGCCGCTCGTTTTCAGCAATATATACGTGCCATCATCACGGATTATGTCTGATATCTCTCGCAGTCTGTCTCTGGGGGAGAAGTCTGCTGCTGTTTTTGTCGTCGTCGACTCTCCTCGATTGCACATGTCGCTCGCCGAAAGCAGGTGGATACAAACCGCGGCTCGAATTACAGCTTTTCCCGAGCGAATCAACCGCCGGCCTGCTCTACAGGCTCGATTCAGATAGCGCTGATTAGCTGGAGTAAACAGTGCACGAAGTGGACGGCAGGCCATGGCCCGCGGGCCGGTGACGCTCGGTTTATAAACAGTCGGCAGTGCCGGCGGAGGGCTGGCGGGTGCCGCGGCCCGCTGAATGGGAGCGGCAGTGGCCCGGTGGCGAGTGACCGGCCTGAGCCGTGACGTTGCGGCGGGGGATCACACCCCAGCCCGCCCCGGGGTCGCCAGTGCGTAACGACGGGTGACCAGTGTTCAGACACGTGTCGGCACCGCGTGACGGCACACTCAGCAGGGGTAGACATGTGCATGGATCCCAGACACGGATCCTTCAGACTAAGATCTCCAGACGATCCAATGACGGATCTGGGATCACAGCACATTTCTATAAAAATGAGACAGTGGATATTGGATCTTCTGTGAGCTCTGATTGAAATAAAGCTACATATCTCTGCTCATACAGGATTCCGTGATAAATATTTAGTTTAACATTTGGTGGGGACGATGCGGTCATTAAGGACTAAGATAAAGATTAAGGTACGTTACGAAGTGGTTGTATGATCAGTGTCTACAGGCAAATGGTGCACAATTTTTTCGATAACCACACAGTCCTCACGACTTGCATCTTAAAACCCTGCACTCCCGGACAACTTTTAGAGCATGCAATGCATAAAGGGAAACACCATCATTACCCACGCACATTTCGAAACTTAAACATTTAGCTAAGGTAGCTAAGGTGTAACGTTTTAGACGTTACAACTCATCTAAAATGTAATTTCAAATTGTAGAGCCGCTTGAATCAAGCAAATATAACCATCGCAGTTTGGACTACTGCCTATATGATGAATTTGGACATTATTTATGGAGTTGACTAAATATGTAAACAATATGTCTCGTCAATGGCCTTCCGCAAGCTCACAAAATTAAAATGCGCCCCTAAAACCCATTTTATGTGGACCTAGGGACTCAAATGGCAGCTCTTGTGTATATTTAACCACCTCTCAGTCTCAATAGAACTGTTAATGGGCGCCACATAACTTTATTGTTGAGGCGCCCTTAAACTCAAATCATCATCATCAATAGAACTGTTTCTGATTCTGAAGAAACTCTGACCAGGAATTAATCATCTAACAGATAGCAGAGCAGACTGACAGCAGTACGATATCCCAATCAGAAACCGACTTAATGTTTTGCATGGCCCGCAAATCTCAAACATGCAATCATCGCGGTACGCGATAAATCCCCACTCTATTGTTTATTTGTGCCGTCAGAAATGCCGCATTCCGCCTCAAACGCCTCTCCCGTATCTCCCGTATCTCTCGCGTCTGACGTCAGTGGGTTGGTCCACTCTCATGGCGGCTGCAGACGGACCACGGCCCAGTGACCGCCAATCGTGCTGTCCGCCGGAGATGACGACATTCGTGTTAATGGCCAGCAGACGAGCGCAGTAGCTCGGTCAACAAAGCACCGACCTGCAGCCGCCTGAGATAACCGGCAGTTCCCAGAACGGAGCCCAGTTCCAGCAACTGGAAAAGCTGCGCCAGCGGTCGCCATCACGGCCACTGGAAATGGTCAGCAATCGTGAGTCAGTTTTGTCAGAGGTGGTTCATGAGTGAGCCACAGTTAATTCTCGGTTACGATTACGTGTTGTTTTGAGATACACTGGAGAAACTCCCACCCGCAATGCGCGGACAATGCACCCAGCTTTGGATGTCTCATACGATACGGGAACCTTTGTCGATAACATCCACCTATTGCTCATCGACCGGCGATTCCTCGAAGTCAGACCGATCCTGTCGTCGCCTCCATCCCCCCAGGCCGACCGACGCCGGTTTACGACATGCGTCGCCTCCGACGCGACGGCGAGTACTTCCGAGACGCGGCCGAGACTAAACTCGGCGCAGCGAACCCGCACAAAAAGCACCTCTCAGTCGGGCCGCGATTTTACGGCCGGTGCTGTGCTCTGCGATCATGAGGCGGTCCACGTGTGACCGGAGGGACGGCAGGGATCGGGAGGGGCCGCGTCGGGCCGAGAGGGACCCGAGGCACGCACAGAGGCGCCGGACCGTTTATGACCGGGTCGTTCGCCGCCGCGCGGGACGCCATAAACAGCGGGCACACCGGGCTGGTCTGTGTACTGATGGGTCTACCCCAGCGCTTATATCGGCCGGCTGATTGCTCCCGTATGAGGACGCTGAGTCGTCTCAGAAGGGGACGACGCACACGTGTGCGTTTTATAGTAACTGCGGCGGGCAGCAGATGCGCGACCTGGTCAGTGCAGATGGGGTGGCGATAACTCGGAAGTGATCTGGATATGTCAGCGTGCCTCCTTAGCCGCGATAGCCACCAGTTCGCTGGTGTGATTGCTTGCACCGAGTGGAGACGGGTGTGTAGCGTAGTACGAACGGTTTATGGCGGAGGGATGCATATAGTTATACATACATGGTGACGTTAACGCCGGCGGAGTATTGACCAGAAATTACCGCAGCAGATAACCTGCAGCGTAGTCCGTTTGTAAAGATCGCGAGATCTGCCACCCTGACCGTGACGTGACGGAAGGTGGCAATTTACTCCGCGCACGGAACGTGACTGGGATGTTATTAATGTGATACACGTGGGCTAAATCCGCAAAACATGTCAATTGGCAGCCGTTTAAACAGTGGGTTATTACACGAAATTAATATGCGTTCTCAGTATTAATATCCAGAGTGCGTATGCACTGTGCATGGAACATATAACCCTATTTTTGTGTTGCTATTTTTGTTAAACCTCTCCTTAAATACCTTAAAAATGCATACATATTTAAATTGAATATATCAATGGGTAAGATGGTGTGGACAGGTTTGTGTAAAACAAAACTATATTCATACGATAGTCAAAAATAACAATACAAAAATACTTAGTGCTGAACTCAAATGCTGAAGCCCAAAACATGAACGGAGCTGAATTAAAACTCTACTGTTGTCGTGGGCTATGTTCAATATCCGCATCGGCAGTGTAAATCAATGGACCGGAAATCAAATAAGCGTAAATCAATCGAAAGGACACGGTTGTCTCTTAGTGAGGTAGGACACAACAACTACTTCCGTCATCTTGCGCCCAACTCGCAAAGGCATAGGTAACCACACTTGTAACTGACTCAAAGTTGAGTCATGAATCGACTCATGAGTCAGACATTTTTGGATGAGCCATGAGCTGAGTCGACTCAATTTTTAAAAGCGGGACTTGAGTCAAGAGTCGAGTCGTTTCAATCTGGTTTGAAACAGAACTTGAGTCAAGAGTAGAGTTAGTTCTTCGGTTTTGAGTCAGACTTGAGTCGAATCAAACAAATGTGAGTCAAATACAACAGGGGTATACCTAAGGGAACATTGGGGCCACGCCCCTTCACCTGAGCAAACAAATGTTCACTAGATAGAATGCAATTTATCAGACACCCGACCCTACCTAACCCTTATATCCCCCCCCCCGGTCAACATCAAGTAGCAATGAAACTTGTGATGAGTCAAATTGAGTCGACTCGAATTTATTTTTGAGTCAAGTCGAATCAATTTGTCAAAACTGCACTTGAGTCAAGAGTCGAGTCGATTTATTTTTCATAAACAGCTCTTGAGTCAAGAGTCGAGTCAATTCATTTATTTGTTAACAGCACTTGAGCCAAGAGTCGAGTCAATTCTTCGGCTGTTGAGTCAGACTTGAGTCGACTAAAAGCATGTGAGTCGTTACAAGTCTGTAGGTAACCAGATTTTCCCACACATATTTATGAAGCTCAAGAGGGGGCGGGGGCAAATAGATCAGACACACTGTGAGTCGGGAAAGGCAAGAGATATATTAGTTGCCAAATCCAAGGTACTTTATGCAACGAATCCGTGTCGATTATCTATCATCTTTGGACAACATTCGGTTTGATTATTGATAGGATGTCAGGCAGGTTACCACGATATTCTTACAATATGATGTGCATCATAGCTTTGAGAGAGCATTAGGTGATATAATGATCGCAATCGAAGGCTTTGTGTGGAAAGTATGGCCCAAATACCCAATCATCTCGATTTTAACCTTTCACCCGACTCTGACCTGACATGTGTGATGTGACCTCAATTTGAAAATTTCGAGTATGCTTTAGCTGTGTCTTATCCAGGGATTTCGAGTGCCGCCTTGCACGTCTAAATGTGATCATCGGTTCGCAAGATAACCAGGGGGCCGATGTTCGCCCCCCCCATGGTCACTGGCGTTCGGCTGATACCCCAGTCAATGGCAGGTCACTAAATTCCTGGCGGTGGCAATTTGGATCTACATCCGATGACAGACCCGAGGGTCTCTTTCGCCCACCGTGGTAGCCACCTCCTGATTGCAAATCATTGATTGGCGAGGGAATCGAACCAAACAAGTCGAATGGACATTATTTATCTTGTCATTGCCACCGGTGCACCGGTGGCGATGCCAAGATTAGGTGCATTTGAGTAAACCACCACTAAAATGTACACACAAATAATGTATCCATAACTGACAGCCGAGGACGGAGTCGGCAAACTTTTAGCGACTCCAACTCTGGCACAAATCACCGACTCCCACTCTGCAGGCCAGATAAAAATATGTAACGATCCAAATGCACACGGTAAATTGTGTGCATATACACATACAGTGCAGTCTCATTGCCTACATTCATATACTTATACTGAAATAGTATGGCTGTACCAATGTTGTATTAATCATGTATATACGTTTATATTTGTATTTATTTGACAAAATATATATATATATATTTATTAAATATATATATATATATAGTATAGTGTATATATACCATTACTATCAAACTGTTGACAACTAATCTACTTTTTTTATTAATTATCTTAATCGGGAGAAAAGAATGTTCAATTTTGTTCCATGAATCGACGGTGACATTGGATCTTTGGCAGGTTAGTAAAAAGTTGGGAATAAATAACCGAGTCTGCTTTTCATGTTTGTTATCCAAACGCACGAACCGTATTCCTCCCATGGAACAAGTTTAATGGTAGAACGCAAGCCATGATTACTAATCTACCAATTTATCATTTCTTTAGGCAATTTATTATACACGTCCAAAAGTCCTATATAATATATCTCGCAGTCAGGCACTACCCCGGCAGTCGCTCCACTCCGGCTCTCGCCTCCGATCGTGACGGTTCTGTTGCCGCGCGAGGCTGCCCCTGCGGCAATTTCAATCGAGGACACCGTGACTTACTCTCGAGACGCGCCGAGGCACTATTAAAAACAACCGATGGATGCATGCACAAGACACGGTTTCAGTCTCGACGCCGTACCCGAAATTAAAAAGTAAAACTCCGGAAGTGTAGAACGGTGCCCTCCCACTGGCCAGCTAGCACCACCTGCTATGGTGGGTGGTGGTCGCGGTGACGCGAATAAAACCCTTCATTTTCTATCTCAACTTATTTGTTCCTCTACTCGTTATAGATACACAGGAGTCCCTATTAGAGTTGCACAATTCTGGTCCAAGCGTCCCAGCTTTGGACTGGTCAAGGCCGTGACTGAAACTGAAACTGTCCAGGCCAGCGCCATAAGGTTAGCATTATAGCGCCGTGACGAAAGCTGTGACTTGCCAGCTCATCCCGTGTCAGTGACCACATATTTACGATTTTCTGCACCTCAGTACCCATCCTTTCCTATGTGATCCATTTACTTTTAGTACCATTTTCTCAAGTTATTATTGAGACCGTAAGCACGTTGTCACACCACTCCCTAACGCTTTTTGGGGCAACTCGCCACCAATTTGTCGGTAAGTATTGGCTTGTAACCCTCATAACAGTTCAGGCCTCCGTAACCTTGACTTAGGCGGAAATATGCGGGAATCGCGTTGTCCCATCAAAGCTTTAGCTGAATCCCACCACCAATCGACAAAATCGTAAATAAGCTCAGTACGGATCATTCTGCTCCGCTTTGGTAGCATACCCTGCTCAGTCAATCAGCCACTGTGGTGTGGTACTTTCAATTCACGCTTCGCATGAACGGAGCTACGTTCGTTTGTGTTGCTCTCATGCATGTTAACCCTGATTAACTTCCATGGCAAGGTTATCTCAGGTCGATGGCAACAACAGGGGAGGGGCAGCACCCCGGATTGAGCTCCCGACGATCCGACCACTAGATTCGACAGCGATTTTAACAAGTCCTGGCGAGACTAACACTCCCGAGTTTCTGCCCCTAACCCATACTAGAAAATTTGTGGCGACGCCACTGGTTTAGTTGTACCTCTTTACTCCGCTGTATTATGCATACTCGTGGTGTATCGTTCGTGACCGGAATCGTGGATGTTGCACAACTCCAGCTACAATAACTGATATCATATCAAACAGCCACATCTCATCCCGAAGCCATGTATTGGTCCTTACAAGTGTGCAGGATAATGCTGTACTAGTAAAGATGTCAAAAAAGAAACAACATATATCACAAATCAGCTAATATGCGATTCCCGCGCCACCTGCCGACTAATTCATCGCTCGGAGATTCAGGTTTGTCCGCGAGGCGGCGGCCAAAATGGCAAGGCACCGCCGAAAAATTAGATGGCCGTTTCCGGTAAGCACTTGGGTCCGGTTCACGGTGGTCTAGTTCTCGTTAGACCCACTGCTCAAGGCCGACTCCGCTGGGGGTTTCAGCTTCCTCCGGCTTACACGAAGGGATCCCTTATACACGGCCTTGAATCCCTCCGTTTCTCGGCATCATATCTTCCATGACCGAACTTCGACAAGCGCTGATCTAGAGCCTGCATGACTAGAGATAGGAACAGTATCTACTGGTTCCCTGCCGGTGGCATCCCAATACGACAGGTAGGAGTTCGATGAAGAACATCCCGTATAAGAGTTCGAGAACCAGTTATCACAGTCGCTCACGCAAACGGGTACTCTGTGTCGCATTGTTGCCTAAAATATGCTCCGTGTCATCCTAATGTAGCGCACGTTTTGCAAAATATATCATCTGGACACAACTTGCATGATCCGATCTTGCGGAATCTCGCTAGATCAGACAGCTATCTCATTCGCACCACAAACATTGCTGTCCAAGGTGAAGTGTGTGCTGAAAGCGCTCGGATCCTAAAAATCGAGCTTTACATGTGGATTCTGGATTGGTCGACAAAGTCAGTAATGTACCATATACAGGGTTGGCAGCAATAGACACTGAATCAGTAACCCACTATAGTCAGTGCACATGGGTCAATTCTCAGCTTGACCTAATATGAAACCGTACTCATCTTCTACCTTATCCGATTCCACTGAACTCCACTCTACTGTCAACCGCAGGAATCGACTCCTCCCACGTTAGTGGGTAACGCTGTAGGCATACCACACTCGGATGCTGGCTACCAGGAGCTTGGTCTACTATCCTGTGCTCCTTCCCTTCCCTTAAAAAAGCACGGTCCTAACGTCTCACAATAACAGCTTACAACTATCAAGCCCACCTCCCTAAGTCCTGCTGCCCGGCCCACCTTAAGACCGGAGAGTGATTCGTCTCTTTATGCCTCGACTTTATTCCGTGGAAATGACGGACCAGTGCTCTTCTGAAATTTAGGATCTACTCCCGATATATTCACCAGCCTGACTCTATCCCGAATCCCCCGGAGGCGGCCAATCAGCTTTGAAGAACTCGCTCCTCTTGTTTTCCCGTGTGTTCACTTCACGTGTCATAGGCAAGTGAGTCTAAGTAATCACCACGACGAGGTGTACCCGTGATTAGCATCGGCCCGGGCAACCAGGTGATCTGCCCGTGGACCAAATGTAGCCCTCCTCCGCAAGTTGTTGTGGCGCGAGATATCCGAGCGAGTCTCCGCGGTGAAACACCACCGCGTGGGCCTCTTTTGTCATTGCAGATGATGATTCACGTGGGCGACGTGCGCGAGACACAATCGCGAGTCGTCAGATCAGGACGTGGACCATGGTATCTCACTTCCTGGCTCCGACTCTAAAGTGTATAGATTGATTTGTCTCAGTGATCGTGGTAAAAATAGCTAATAATTCTGCGTATTCTTACCGCTCTGTAAACACGAGTTTAATTTCAGTTCCCGTGCGTATGCCAGGCACGACGAGACCAAGCCTCCGAAACTCTTCCTCACCTATAAGAAAACCACCAGTATGACGTTACGGGAGATAAGCCCGCAGGTCATACTCCACTTCTCACCATACATGGTGGAAAACGCGCAAGAGTACAACACATTACATGACATACAGGTATGTGGTTAAGCACTTCCCAGCTTCTTTCAAGTGACAGCGCACGCTGTCGTGTCACGTAGGCATGGTTGAGACGACGCGAGTGAAACCTCCGCTAGTTAACGACAACAATAGCGCGCAGAAAAGACCGCGCGCAGGTCACAGAATCGCGAGCAAGGTGGTGCCAAGGTGAGGCACGGTCGGGGCACGCGGCGGAGGCACGCGGCGGGAGGCACCGTCGGAGGCACGGTGCCAGACCCGGCCACACAGTGCATATATGCGACCAGCCAGAAGAATCTGGTACCTGCCGCTCAACGTGGCTCTCGGGTGACCGTCCCACAGAGACGAAGCCAGCGCCACTATCGCCGAAAAGCAGCTTTCTAAGTCCGATGTTAAGGCTTGACTCCCAGTAGCCCACCTAAAACGTTTTTTACTCGACCCACATATTGCTTATCTCTTTGTTTGGCAGTGCAGTGAGTGCCAGTTGTAGCGGGCGCCACAAAATAAAAGGAAGACAAAACGCTCACAATGGGAGCGGGACAAAGGATACCGAATGCATACGAGCATCACCAAACACAGTTGTGTACCATATCCATCGCATTAGCGACACAGAACAACGGACACAGTATCATCTGATGCATTGGCTAGCCAAAAAAACAGCCCGTTGAATAGTTCATGAGCGGCTGCATTGGCGCCTATCATCTGCATCATTCACTGGCTTCCGAGAGCTAACGGATCACCGCACCGTAATCGTCCGCCTTACATTCTCAAGCAGTCCCCACTAGCCGATATACCAGCGGCTTCGTCTCGTGACCGAGGCCCAGATCGTCCGCTCGACTGGCAACCGTTACCTCAACGTCACGCCTCAGACGTGCAGCTTACATCAGGAGAAGGGGATCTTATGTAACGGTCACAACGAACAGGGAATCACGGAATACATGCTGTGTTGCTAGGCGGGTGGAAAGCTGTGCTTCTTTGCGGAGAGGCCAGATGGGTTCGGTGTAATAGGGAGTGCATCATACGTCTGGTTATTAACAGCCTGGAGTTTCATGTTTCGTTTTCATATTTTATTGGTGTTTTCTTTACAATAAATGCACTATTCTAGGGCACTATGCAAATGCCAGGATGGACAAATGGACCACTGGTGTGCTTTAAAGCGCCGTAATTGCTAAGATTAGGTGGTGTTTAAACCACTGAATGGGCACTCATTACCATACACAAGTTCGTTAAAGCATTTAGTAATGCCGGATTAGCATCAATAGCGAGCAATGCTCTTTGCAGTCATAGCATCATAACCCGCTTCGGCAAGACAATTTCGTCTGATTTACGAACGAACCACTAATGCCAATCTGGGACCACCATTAAGCGATCGCGTGCCCTCGTTCGCCCTGTACCGCCGTGCCGACCCAGGAGGGGGTCGTGATGCCAGTGATGGGTCTGGCAGAGAGCCAGCAGATCGCGTGCTCTCCATCTACCCTGTACCGCCGGCCCAGGAGGGGGTCACGTGAGGCCAGTGATGGTCTGGCAGGGAGCCGGCTGATCGGTTATCGGTGGTCGGCTGAGAGGGATCAATACAGGGCCATCTCCGGCGTCATCCGGCCTGTCCCCGGGCCAGCGATCACCAATGGCGGCGGGCGGGGAGCCGACCGAGCGGTACAGGGCAGGCCAGAGGGACGACGGCTGGACGGCGACCGGCACAGCTACCGCAGCCGGTACAGGGCAGACCAGAGGGACGACGGCTGGACGGCGACCGGCACAGCTACCGCAGCCGGTACAGGTCCAGGCCGAGGCTCTATAAGTGTACGGCGGGATGATTCAGGATTAGCCCTCCTATGCTCCTGTACCTTGCATAGGCTGCTGCAGGAAGGGCTCTATGTGCCAGCGTCATCGGAGGCGCAAACTGTGTGTCTGTGACTGGTTGGAAACGGTGGGCAGCAGCAAGCCACAAAAGTATTATGGAAATTTGCACCTCAGCAGACCAACGGCACGAACAAAAACTACCGATCCTAATCAGGACATGAAAGATGGACAGCAAAAACTGGGATATCCAAGGGACGCCGTATAAACCTGTAGATAGGGCGCCCAAAAACGCAACACCACCAGGGTGAGAATATAGCCATGGAGCCAAACAGTCAGACAGAACTTCCACCGATGCTTCCGGCCGAGGCCAAAAGGTGGAGCGGACAAAAGGCAGCTTAGTTGACGAGTGGCCCACGTCATGATTTATAGTAGCACTTAGCGCAGATATCACTCATCAGAGGACTTTACTGAGAAGCGAACAAGTAATGGGAAAACTTCTGGCTGGGGCAAACCATCCTGTTGCTGGGTGTCAGCTAAAGGCTGGCCACCGCCCCTCGACCATCCAGGAAAGAGTTAATAACCCCCACATCCCGTCTAGGGAGCGCTAACGCGATGATTGCATGATTCAGCGATGGAACTACCGGCGGCAGTCACCATCCGCGATTCCACTCACTCAGCCATCACGTGCGTTACCAGCCAACTGACCCAAAGCAGTCCCCGTCGACCAACTTGGCGGCCCATTCCGTGGATTAAAATAGCCGTCTCAGCAGCCCAGCCAGTGGCCGCTCCATTTCCAACCGAACGTAACGAGCTAGCCTAAGGTGCCACTTACCGTCCGACCTGGACGGCGAAGTCGCCGCGGATGGTGCCGGGCGCCGAGTCCTGCGGCTTGGTCTCTCCGAGCATGACGCGGCCGGTCTTGACGGCGTCCAGACCCTCCCACACCATGGGCACCACCGGGCCGCTGGCCATGTACGTCACCAGTCCGTTGAAGAACGGCTTGCTGGACAGATCCTCGTAGTGGGTCTTCAGGTGGTCCACAGACGCCTGCAGAGGGAATGGCTCAGGAGTCAGGAATGTCACACACACTGGCACTGTGGGACACACGTACACAAACCGAAAATACCCATCGAAAGCTACTAGTACAAAATAATTGTGTTAACTATTTGCTATTTTTGGCTGAAGTCAATATTGACGTCACCAGAGGCCATCAAAGGCAAGATTTTCCAGTTTCAGAACTCGTCTCCGGAAATCCCAAAATATATCGGGAACCATGAAACAAATGGAAAAAGCAATCAAAAGCTCTTGAAAAATGCAATCGCCATGGTGTCCTCGCATTCAAACTCGGGTCAATAATTTAGGATCCAGATAATCAAGCCGACGTATTTTTTGGCAAAACTGTTTTTCGAAAATATGTTGAGACGTGTCTCGACGAGACAAACACATTGGTACCGGTTAACTTCTCCATCTGCATTCGATCGATACTTATTGGCAAAAAATGTTCCGAGAACTCCGATGACCTCAGCTGACCCTGTAGGGGTCACTCAACACAAATTGTTAAACTTAAAAAATGGACCAGGATCATCAATAATGGCCATCGATAAAATTATCCGGACATAATTGGACGGATATCATGCAGATCCTCGGAATAGTAAGCATTGTAATATTTGGCCATTTACATATACTGGGGAGGTCTAGAAATTCACCCGACCTTAAGTCGTCGATAAAAAACAGTCCCGAATCCCGATATACGAATTGTAGCTACCTACGACATGAAATCATGTAGGCTTGAAACCGATCGGCAAAAACTGGCTGTGGTATGACCGCATTATTTTATCTTCTTTAAGTGGGATCACGTGACCTGGCATGAGATGACGAGGTCAATAATTTCACCAAATGTGGGCAATTGATGCCCGGACACTTTGAAAAAGTTTTGCCGTTATTATTACTAATATGAAAGTTTTGAAATTTGAACTCGGTTCCGGTCACCTGTCACCACTTCACGTCAAGTGACCTTACCTCCGAAAATGTTTGTGGTCGTGCCAAAGCCAGTCTGTCCGAAATATTTGCAACTTGCAAGATTGTATAAGTACACCCCCCGCAGTTGGCATGGTACACAATACACATTAAGGTCCCGCTTCTTTCTCCTCTAGCGAGTGTTTGACGGTGAATGAACGACCATGTGTATTCAAACTGCATTACTGAAAGCTTCAAATTAATATATTACAACGCATTGGCTCCTTATCCACTGGCTGCTTTTGAGCAAAAATATGTTTTAAGCGCTTTGCGGCGATTTTTTTTTTGCTTAAAAGCAGCCCATGGATAAGGTGAGCCAATGCGTCAATATATAAATTTGAAGCTCTCAGTAATACGGTTTGAATGCATATACGATTGTTTCTTGATTCGCCGTCAAATATACGCTAGATTAAAAAAATAGGCCGAACCTTAGTGTTTACCATAGCAACTGCAGGTATACCTAAAATACCTAATACCTAATGCAGGCATACCTAAAACTCTTACCTGGGATTTGTTTGAATCGGTGACCTAAGGTCAAGTCAATTTTCTGACCTCACCAAAATAAGTGAATGGGAAAATATACAAATGCTTCCTATTGAGAATATGCATTTAATCAGGACAACTCTTGCAGAATGTTAACTCGTTCTTGATGACTCAGGAGCAATTGTTGCTGTGACCTCTGGAAGGTCATACTGAGATAATCACTTTCTTCTATGTGCTCTCTATCTACTCTTGATATAATAAATTAGAGACGTGCCGATGATATCACTGTGTTTATCTCATCCGAGTCGCCCCATATGCAATATGACCTACACGAGTCACCAAATAACTCGCCTAAGGTCAAAATGTGAAAACGACCTAACCAGGTCACCACTTATGTTTCTAAGTGCCTTGCCAAGACAGACACGATGGCATCAACATTATTGTTAACCTTTATTAGGCAAAAAGTTGCATGCACACTATTTTGACAAAAAAACAAATTGCTTCAACATTTGATGACCTCTGAAGCCTAACAATTGACCAGAGCTAAAATTTGATAACACATTGGCAACTGCCTTTTTATTATTTTTTGTTTTATTTTTCCGTTTGTTCCTAGCTATTCAAGTTCCCAGGATTTGGGAATATTCAAAGGAAAGTACTAAAACTGTAAAATTTGACCTTTAGACTATTGTAATCACCAAAGGTCATTGGTGACTTCAATCGGCCATATTGGCCCAAGACAAAAACATTAACACATCAAATGTCCATGTCAAGAGCATTCAAACGTTTCTTTCTGTATAAGAACGAAACAATACGATTTATTTAAAACGCACCTTTAGTTTTCGGGTTAACCCTCATACGGGTAGGGCGAATTCACTGCGTGTCCGGGTAAAGGGGGGGGGGCGTGGGTGAGGGCGGGGGGGCCCCCCCCCTTGGCGTTTCGCCCCTAATTGAGCTAGAGCTTTGATTAAAAAACGAGCGTGTTGCTTGTGACGAGAGGAAGCCATTGATATGTGATTTTAAGGTCTTGGGTCAATAGGTGACTGCTAAGGCCATGTCAAAGACCAAAATGTCAAATTGTAAATGTATGAAAATTGAATACTGATCGAGCCAAAACGGTAAAGGAATATCTTAATACGCTTAATACATGCCAAATTTGAAATCAGGATACAAAATGGCAAAAAATGTCAAATTCCAAAAAGGTCAATTCAGGTCATCTGAGGTCAGGTGACAGGTGTGTCTTCTGCTGAGACTGTGACCTCGACTGACCTTTTATGAGGTCAGTGACCTCTTGACCTCAGAAAAGGTCAGTCGAGGTCACAATCTCAGCAGAAGACACCCATTACCTGGAAAGACCTTTGCATTTGCTCCTGAACGTCAAACACTTGGAAACTGCACATGTAACAAGGATTGACACTACAGGACGCCAGTTTCGCCTGACATGACCTTGAGAAACAGGTCATAGGTCATGAAAGTTGGTAGTAAGAAATTTTAAAGTATGCGTCAAATTGTTCAAAAGTAGGGCACTGAAAGTTTAATCGCGATCGGTTACAAACTATGCGAGTTATTTGGGAAAAACAACGGGGGGGGTCCACCCCCTACCCGGGCGAGGGTTAAGGGGGCCATTTTGACCCTTCACCATGGCAAAGATGTCTCGGAAATCAGGGGCCACCAGGGCACGGGTAAACCCTCGCCCGGGTAGGGGGACAGGGGACATCCTCGTTTTTGCAAAATAACTTGTGTACCTAGTTATCAACCGATCGCGATACAACTTTCAGTACCATACTTTTGAACAATGACACATACTCTGAAAGTTTTTAACTTCAAACTTTCATGACCCCTGACCTAAGACCAGTTTTCAAGGTCATGTCAGGCGCAACTGGCATCCTGTAGCATCAATCCTTGTTACATGTGCAGTTTCTGAATGTTTGTTGTTCAGGAGCATATGCCTATGTGTTTCCAGGAGACTGTTATAGCTTCCACTGAGATTGCAACCTCAACTGACCTTTTCAGAGGTCAACCGAGGTCACTGACCTCCAATGACCTCATATTTTTATGGTCATTTAAAGAACAGTTTGTGATGCTAACTTCAAATCTGGGATCCATTTTAAATAACTATGTTCCACTGAGGCCTTGCACTTCCATGGGTCAACTGAGGCCACTGACCTCAGATGACCTGAAATGACCTTTAGATTAAAGGCAGTTTTTGTCTTTAGATGCTGTTCTAATCGGCATATTTATTGCATACCAAGTATGTTCTCAGCTATTACACTCGGACTTCCCTACCTTAGATTTATTATCGTCTATATATATATCCCACCATTTCGAGCAGAATGTCCTACATTTGGTAAGTACAGATGGTTTCCTAAGACATTTTTACACTATTAACTATTTTAATTCCATATAATTAAATTCTTCAACCGCTTCACCGTGCCTCCCGTCGCTAAACATTGTTATCGCAACAGCGTATATCGTCTAAGTTTGGCAGCATCATGTTTGTATTCCAGAAATCGTCCCTTGCCACATGTTTTTTTATTCCAGACCGTCTTTTACCAGCATGACTTGATATTCCGATATTCTATGCGTCACCTATATTTATTTTTATGTCGATTCGTACTTACGCCATATACTTAATTAGGTTTCGTCTTGATTTCAGACTTTATGGCTATATTAATTATGCTAGTCCGTCTCAGATCGACTTAATGGCTATATATCTTAGGTTTCGCTCGATCGATAACTTAATGGCTATATTATTATCTTTAGGTTTTCGTTCGATCGGACATGGTCTTTATTATCCTTAGGCTTCTCTCAACAGACTATGGTATATTATTATCTATGGTTTCGTCTCGATCAGACTTAATGGTATAGTATTATTCTTAGGTTTCGTTCTCGTTGTTATGGCTATATATTATCTTAGGTGTCTCGATTAGACTTATGGCTTATATATTATTCTTAGGTTTTCGTCTTCGATCGGACTTTATGCTATATATATCTTAGGTTTCGTCATTGATCAGACTTTAAATGGCTATATCTTATATCTTAGGTCGTCTCGATCGGACTTTAATGGCTATATATTAATCTTAGGGTTTTCGTCTCGATCGTGACTTTAAAATGGCTATATATATCTAGTAGGTTAGGTTATTGGTTAGGTAGGTTATGTTTGTTATGTTATATGAGGAAAGTGGCTCTAGAGTTTTTTTCTATAATTATCCTCGGAAAACTCTATTAAATCCTAGATTCTTCTGTGAATTTGTTGAGAAATAATAAAGGGGATGATTTGACATAAAATCTCTAGTAATGTCTAAATCTCTTATATGGTGGCACTGGAAAAGTTGTTGACAAGTTTGTATACACAGATTCCTTGAATCTGCAGAGGATGACGGACAAAATGGCGCTCGGGGTGTAAATAAGACGGCGGTGAATAACTCCCCGGTTAGAATGATAGGTAAGTAGTATCATGATATAGGTCTTATGAAAAATGCAGAAGTCTAATTATCAACTTAGTGATGAAATAGTAAAGTTTTGAAAAGCATCTAAATAACGCTAGGAGGAGTCCGGAGGTTGATCCTTCTCACTCATTTTAGCCTCTTACCCGAGTATCAATTTTTTAGACATTTAGTAATTGTGACATTCAGGGTCATGACATTTGGCTTCATGACCTTTATCTTATATAGTAAACTAACCAGAAACAACTGTTCAGTTGGTCATACATGGATGGTGGTAGAGAGCTATGCCTGGAAATAGTTTTGTTCCAACTTTGTTGTGAAGTTAACATTTTTAAACAGCATGTAAATACATAAGTGACTTGAAAGACACTGGTCAAATAAAGTTAAGTTTTGTAATATCTAAAATACGAGGAGTTTTGACCTAGCCAGGGTCTAGATAGTTTAGGCTGTGATTATGACCTGACAAAGATCAAAAATGGCAAATATGTATGCTTTTAGACATGGAGCAATGCAAATGGAAAAAGTGAACAGCCAGCTATATATTATCTATATATTATCTTATAAGAAAAACAGGCAGGCAGCCATACATGTACTGCACGATCCATGAACCTCAACCAGCACAATTTGAAAAGCAATCGAATCACAACCACAATTCACAAACGGCTAACCTGCGTGAACTTCATGGCGACCAGCTTGAAGCCCTTCTGTTCAAAACGCTTGATGATTTCACCAACGAGTCCACGCTGGACGCCATCGGGCTTGATCATGATGAAGGTGCGCTCGGTGTTCGACATGTTTGCTGCTTAGATTGGTTTGTTACTTAAATTAAGCTGAAGAACGTCGACAGAGATGTTAGCCGGTCCGCCTCGGAGAACGAAAGGGAAGAGGGAGGACGCGACGTGAACATGGTAGACCGAGTTTACACCTTGAGCTGCGTGGAGCAAAGCAAAAAGCTTCTGGCTGTTCTCTTTTTGATGACGTAAAATATAAAGTATTCCGATCTATTCATCTACAAATAATTAAAACTAGACAATGAGCTCAAAATGATCTATTATACGTATTTTATAGCAATAAGAACGAAAGAATACGAGTTATTTAAAACATATTCTTTGGTATATACAATTTACGTCAATGATTTAATCTTTCGGTATAGACATCGAACAAGGTCTTCAGAATATGTCGCTTCCGCCTCAGCACCAGCTCATTCAGTTTCAAGTTAATTTTGCGTCTGATTGTAAAGAAAAAACAAATATTTCATACAAATCGAAGTGTTTTAAATAAAAGAGACTTTAAAATGCAGTTTGTGTACTAATTGAGCCCGTATAATGTTTTAAATGAACCGTTTTTTAAGACATACAGATAGAAACTGCTAGCATATTGACAAAGCTACCATATAATGCTGCGATATAGGCGCAACCGTGACAATTTCTATGAGAAGTTTGTTTACATTTTGCTGCACATAAGATGAATGACAAGAATGAATGGAAGCCAATTCAAATAAAGTACAACGCTGAGTACGGCGTTTCGTCGTCAGCTGCATCTGGCAAAGGGGTAAGGTGATTGATTTTGCCGAATCTGTGCATTGGTACCACTTCTTTGTGAACTTGTCTACTCAATAAAGGGGCATAAGGGCACAATGAACATGAACATGAACATTTACATTTGATGGTCGACGGAGTCGCCACTACTTAAAATTGATGTATATTTTAGCTTTAATTTCTGTGCCCAGGGTTGAATTCCTTTGGGAAATGTTTGTGTAAGTTGTGAACTGACTGGTCTTCTTACTATCCGGCATGGATTTAGGGGGTCACACTGTGGTGTGCACCCTCCCCAGAGTACTGATGAATTCAACACTGTCGCGCATCAGTCCATGCTGTCCATGCTGTTTACATTAGAAGTATCTAATGTCTGTTCCTGTCCTTGGCTCCACTGAAATTTAACTGTTGTGATGAAAACCTCTTCTGGTTCTGGTTGTTGGTTGAGGGTGGTGGAACCATAGAGATCATATACACATAGAGATGCCATGCACTTAAATCTGCGGCAATTCAGTGTTTTTTTTTTAAGCAACAAGTTTCTCCTAGCAGACTCCTATATCAGGGTGCGCCGATGTCAATTACATCTTTATTCTTAGAAGTATGTAATTTTTAATAATTGTTCCTATTAATATTTGCCTTACAAAAACTGTCTCACATAAAAGACAGTGGCTTAAGAAGCATTCGGACATCGTGAGTGTTTCACAAAATGCTTAAATAATAGACTACTGTAAGCCACGAATCAAGTGTTTCTCAGCAAGGCATGGCATCCTCTTATGTATATATGATCTCTATGGGTGGAACAGCCTCATTGTTTCACCCAGAACTGATTGACCCTATACTCTGCATTAATTTTGGTATGTTTTGAGGCTTATTTGTGTTAACAATTTACTATGAGTTACTTACTTTTTGCAGATATGGTATGGTTGACAAGAACCTGCTGCACTTATGTGCGGAAATCAATATCATGGGCTCTTCATTCTCCTGATGAGACAAAGGTTACTGTCCAGGTAAGCAAGATGATACCTTTTACAATCCTGTCTTGGTCATCTCATATACATTTAACAGAACAAACAATTGCATTGTGTATAATGCAGTCCAATAACCAGTTTTAAGTTAATATTGTGTAGGTATACAGGTCAGTGCTTGGTAGGTAGTGTACCTGCTAAATATATCAAGGAAACTTTAAGTTGGTAGGCATAACCTCCACCTTAGCTTGCAGAATGATCCTTTGCTGGCAGCTGAGTATTTCTTCAATTGTGAGTAGGTACACAAGTATAGGATTCTTTATCAGCTATTTTTTTTTTTATATTAATGTATGGTAGACCAATTAAAATAAATTGCATTATTTGAGCACCACAATAGCATTGTGTTTGTGAATTATTGCATTGATTAGTTTGGTAATATTTCAGTTATAAAACACAGCTCATGTTCAGGTAATGGTTTTCATTTTTGGCCCAAACTAGATAAGCTAAGTTTAATGTTCATAAAAAAGTTTTGAAAAAAGTTACTGGATTGCAGAAGTGTAATTTGACATGCTGTATTGTCTGACATGTCAATCATGGCTAATGATTGATATCACAGAAGGCTGATAAGTGATTCTCTGTCTCTGACAGGGATGGCTACGTTCTGTGAGGTCACAGAAGAGCAGAGTGTTTGCTTCGCTCAATGATGGCCTCAGTCCAGAGACACTGCAGCTTGTCTTTGCTGCCAGCCCAGACACCAAGGGTAATATAGATGAACTGTATTGATCCTATGACACCAATCTGATCACACAGCAAAATCCAGTAGCTGGTTGCTACTTGCTACATAATATCGCTTGCCATACAAACTAGGTAGGTGTACACTATCTATTTAATATATTATCTATGATATATAGTTATTTTCATTGTATGCATTCTAGTCCATAGAGTATATTTACATGTTACGATCCTTTGGAGCTGATTCAGGAAATAATATTTGGGAGCAGATTCCAGCATGAATATTGAATAATTTCTTATTGATTGTAAAATAGGCCAAAACTATTTCATTGCATGATTATTTGAGATAGAACTCAATGAAAATTAGACCTTAAGTTGCAGCATTAAGTTGGAACAGCTGTCACCAACTGCTAACTTTTGGTGGATCAGCTGTTTTGTGGTGAAATTGACAGAGGTCAAATCAACTTTCATTGATTGATATAGCTGTGAAGATGATGCTGACTCGTGGCTATCGCTGTTGTCGTTAATGTTGAGATTCTCTCTGGGCTCGCACCACGTGGCATAGTCACTGTCCACTCTTGAGGTATCTGGTGGTCTCCGCCAAGACCACCATGCGTCGTCTTGTCTCACTTTGTCTGTTGACCGGAATAGAGTTCTAAAGAGGCAGTGCCGCACCGACATCTGACTCGTGACTTGGCCTTCAGGTCTGGCAGTGAACAGCTTTGTTCAGGTATCTGGACACATCGTACAGACTCCGAACCGGCCGCAGCCTGCGGAGCTAAACTGCCAACAGATCCACATGATCAAAACATGTCCGGCGGTAAGTACCGCCTGATATGGTGCCTGGCTTATCTTCGCCTACTTCTGTTATTATCTCTGTGTAGTACGTGCATGTTTGTAGTTAGTGTGTTTGAGACTTGAGAGATATGCAGAAAAGCTGTTCCCTGGCTGAGGTGCTAAGATTTGGGCTAATAAACCCGTTGGTGGCGACCTCTGGTAGAAGCGATCCGTGGCTTGTCTGTCTACTCGTTACTCGGCACTCCTTCCCATCTGACCGGGCTGCCATCTGTCCCTCAGGAAGGGTACCGTTTCCAGTTCCGTGTGACCCCTGCCATCTGCCCCCTCTCAGGAGGGTTGACTCGCTCCCGTCTGACCCCTTCTTCTATCCCGCCTCAGGAGGGATATCCCTTCCCGTCGCGCTCCAGCCCCGGCTGGCAGCAGGCTCGTCAGCACGTTCACCTCCGCTCGCGACTGGCGCGCTGCGGTGCCGTACTGCGGTCCAGGGCAGCCGTCACACGCGCCGTCCACGCGCACATGGAGCAGGCGGGATACCTGCAGGTGGACACTCCGGTGCTGACGGCCAACGACTGCGAGGGAGCTGGAGATGTGTTCACAGTCACGGTGAGACGGCGGATGGTGAGGGAAGAGTGGTGCTGGTGCGCACAACCGTGATGGTCTGCGGGTTTTGTTTGTAGTGATACAGTGACCGACAGACTTTTACATTTCTGAACGATTAATTTCGTCTTGAGGAGATGGTTTGTGGTTCCGCGGAAAAGCAAATTTGCATTTTTTCACATTTTGCTCGATTTTACTACGCTGTTATCGGACGATTGATGCCTGCAGGTGTATATTTGGACTCATGTACCACACGTTAGATGTCCTTTATGTTCATTTGGTGTGGCCGTTGGGCGTGAGTTGTTCATAATCCCTTGCGCATGAGACAGCGAAGTGTCTGAAGCCCTGCTGGTCGGTGAACGTACCTCTCTCCTGCCAGACGGCGGCGGAGCGGCAGGACACCGGTGACAGCGGTGACAGTGATGGCACAGAGCGGTCCTTTTTTGACCGGGACGTTCATCTGACCGTGTCCGGACAGCTTCATCTCGAGGCTGTCGCCTGGTGAGTAGCTGCCGAATCTCAGCTTAATGTTCTCTCGCTAGATGTCACTACCAGTGCCTATGTAGATAATAGATATGGCGTGATGATGGTGAAACGTGGTTGCCTATTGCGGATTGCCTGGGTGTGGGCATTCCGTCTTGTAAATTAAACGATGCTGCCCGTTAGGATAAAACAGTTTTGATTTGAACTTTGGTTTGGAATCACGAATTGTTTGCACTATTTTGGATAACAATTATTGACTATGTGTTGCATACATCAGCGCAGCAGTCTTAGCCGTCCTATTTCTCAAACAGTAAGTGCAGTAGTACGGCTTTTGCCTGTTCAGCAAAATTAAAGAGTCCGACAATGTTGTTTGAAAGTAGAAACGCTACCAAAAATTGTGAGCGAAACAAAAGATGGCAAAATACAGCCGTTTGTTTCACTCTTGTCATCCACCCCGCAGCGGCGTAACGCACGCCTACACGCTGAGTCCTGCGTTCCGGGCCGAGCGCTCCCGTACCCGGCGCCACCTGGCCGAGTTCCGCATGCTNGCAGCTGATCTGAGCTGGGCTGACCGCGCCCACCGCAGCTGATCTGAGCTGGGCTGACCGCGCCGACCGCAGCTGATCTGAGCTGGGCTGACCGCGCCGACCGCAGCTGAGCTGAGCTGGGCTGATAGAGCCTGTTCACGTGGCACCTCTAACCTCCAAGTTGCTCCAACTGCAACTGCTCTGTGCAACAGGATACGACTGGAGCAAATTGGATCAACTTAGAGGAGGTTAGAGGCGCCACGGGAACAGGTCAATAGTCGCCACCGAGTTTCCAGCGTTTACGGATGAGACAGCAGCAGCAGCAGCAGCAGCAGAACACCTAGGACCCTCTCAGGCCGACAGAGGGGGCTCCTCAGGCCGTCAAAGGGCTCATCAAGCTGACCGAGGGGTACCTCGGGCCGACCGAGGGCACCTAGTGCCGACTTCAGTTGTCATCCAAGAGAGGACATGATCCCCCCCCCCCCCCCCCCAGACGCCAGAAGCGCCCACTGGCTGTCCGTCGCCGGGCGCTGCGCCCGGCGATGGACAGCCCGTGAGCACTCAGCGTTCCTATTATGACTACAGGACGGCGGACGTTCCCTCAGACCACTCAGTGCCCCTTTGGCGCCCCCTAAATTGGCCTGCCCCCTCCTGAAAAATAAAAATACGAAAATGGATCCGCCCATGCCCTTGAACCCCCTTGCTACGCCCTTGCCCAATATTTTGGAACAGTCGCCGGGTTTCACGTGTTATGGTGGAGCCTACCTAAATTTCGGCGTTGGGTAAGAAGCAGGGCAGGCACTAAAACCCATCATATACGTTTGCCATCTGCCCGACGGCAGGAGTCTGCCCCTGCTTGGTGGTTGCCCTCGCTAGGCGCTTAGTTGCCTTTACAGGGCCTTAACTTCTATAGCCTTGGGCCTTAGGGCAGGGTATTGATAAAATTATTGGGGCGCCATGCTACAGCTTATGACGTCACGTTATTTCATATTTTGGAAAGTTTTATATCAGACTTCAACTTGGCCGCTACCAATAACAAAGTTGAGTCATCCGGGCTCCGGCGATTTGATCGAATCCGACCCAGGGGTGGTGACGTCATCTGGATGCAAAATACTTTGCCCCTGTACAAATCAATAATGACTCGCAATTTTGGGAAGACCATATCTATAATAGTTCCTATCCGTTTTACATCATGTTTACCCTAAAAGAAAGACCGATTCAAGATCTCTAACTTATCTTCATAACTATTTGCTCCTTGTCACTCCTATGTTGGCAGCGAAGAAGCAGACATTTCCAGTTTTACTCCTTCACTAATGTCAAATTATGTGCTTGGTTTGGTTTGGTTTGTGGACCGGTCACCAAGCGACAAGCACCGTATCCTTTTGGGATCACTCTTAAGTCTCAACCTGTTCCGAGGGATATGGCGAGCCGGACATACTTTTCAGAGGCCCGCCGAAGGATTTGAACTCAGGTCCCGGCATAGGCCATCGCGCATGCATTAGCACCCACAAAATATGACGATGCGCAAAAATCTTGGACATAGATGACGTCATGCTCCTAAAAAGAATCAGGTATGTTTTATTGTTTTAACTTATGACATACGTGGTTCTTATTTTGCATAGCATCCCATGCCATGGCGGCTGCAAGGATGAAAACCCCCTGGCCGCTAACAAAATTTTGATATAAGAACCTTGAATTCGGGAGCGCAAAGCCCTCAGCGCGCCGCAAGAACGTTTTTGTTGTTCAGAATAGACTGTTTTTGAAGCATTTTTTACAATAGTTTTGGACTGACGAAACTCAAATGATTCATTGAGGCTGTTTCAACCAGAGTATATATATCAATGTTTCAACGATTGCTGAGGTAGGCACTTGCATTTCATTGAGGTCCTATCTGGATCAAATTCGGTAGTGATCCAGCATTCAAGGCGCTGTGGTGTGGCATTTTGGAATGCTATTTACAATTTGTATTTTTTTTTTGTATTTGATCTAGCAGTAAAAATAAACTAACATTACATTGATGTTGATTTTCCACTGGTTATAAGTGCATTATTATGTGAACTGTGGCATTGTGCTGCGTATGGCTTAGGTTAGCGTATAATTTGCAAGATACTGTTGCAATTTCTGTTCTGGTATTTATGATAACAAATATGTGAAGATAGATAGCAGTGTGAATTCTGTTTTGTTAAATTATTTTATATGTGTGCACGTTTCAATTACTTTTTCCACAGCATGGCAAAAGGCAATAAAACAACACCAACATCAGGGAAATTGCAGGCTCTATCACTGAGAATTGTCATTGCTGTATTGGTATTTACTATTTGGTATTGGGGTATTTTTTGTCTATTTTTTAGGATATTTGTGGTAATATAATCTTCCTGATACTTTCTCTGTTGTGGTACTTACCTCAATCTGTAGTATTTAACTAAAACCAACATTGTTTTGTGTAAAGTAAAGATATTTGATTGAAAGATCTTTGATATGTTTTGTATAATCATCTTGTTTTGTCTATGATATGGTTTGGGGGTCTGGGGGTGACAGCCCCCGGTAGAACCACAGTGAGCAAATATGAGTGGGAGTGTTCTACTTCTAATCACAATGTACTTGCTGTAAAGGTTATGTCAGGCTCGATTATGTTATCACAATTGTTCCCTGTTGCACCCTGGCCCATGGGGATCATCTGCAGTGCTGGTTTTACTGAAGATATACTAGTTTTACCACAGAAGCACTAATATTTACCACACTAGTACTCATGAATAGGTACATTTTTCATATACTAATACTATTAAGTTCCCCCAAAATACCAGAAAAGCAGGTGAAATAACAGACAATGACCTAATTACCACAGAAGTTGTTTTTACCTCTAACAAATTTTCTACCCGATTTGGTATACCTCTTAAATGACATCAGTCACTTACAATGTTTTTTTTAATATTTTTTAACTTGAGAGCATTATACAAGTCATGTCTAGAATCACTTCTGAATACTCCATTTGGTTGTAAAGACTCTGCTGCCAAATATATTGGTATTAAACATTTGCCTCCCACTGGGCCTCAGGATTTTCATGCTGTACTGGTTGGGTTGTTTGAACACTCCCCCCCCCCCCTCTTCTTAAAAAAACCCTTTTTTTTCGGCTCCTATGGGATGTGGGCAAAAACCAAAACACTGTTTGAAATGTTGTCAAAAATAATTTTTTAACTACTTCAGTTTTTCACACTCAGGTCTAAATTGAGGTCACCAAAGGTCACATTTTCCAGTTTTAGGACTTTGGGCACTAGAAACCCATATATATACACACACACACACACACACACACACACACACACACACACACACACACACACCACACACACAACACACACACACAACACGTTACCACACGTACACACGTTACAGCAGTACACACGTACACACGTACACACCGTACACACGTACACACCGTACAAACACGTACACACGTACACACGTACACACGTACACACACACACACACACACACACACACCACACGAACACACCCACACACCACAACACACACACACACACACACCACACACACACACCACACACACCACACACATATATATATATATCTATATATATATATATATATATCATATTATATAATATATATACTATATTATTATATTTTATAATATATATAATATATATATATATCACTAATATATATCAGGAACTATGGTAGCTAGAAACAAATGAAGAAAAAAAAACAGCCATTTAAATTGCAATCAACAACGGGTGTTCTGAAATTGACCTCAGTGTCAATAGTTTTAGGCTCTAGAGGTTCATAAAATCGATTTTTTGTTGCAAAAAAATTCATAATGTTTTACCTAATAAAGATAATGCAATTCTGTTTACGCCATAGTGTTTTCTAGTCAAGGCGCTTTGAAATATATTAATGTAGACCAATTCAAGGGTGGATCCAGGATTTTTAGGATGGGCTGCAGACCAATTTAGGGGCGCCTTGTGGTCTGAGGGGCGCCCTGCAATTATGATGGGGTTGCCAAATGGTCTGAGGGCGCCTTGTAGTCAGAATATGGACGCAAGGCCCCACCTCCTCCAACCGGTGACCATTGACTGGCAGGGGGCACTGATGAGTCCGCATTCGTCCGAGCGGGTCGTCCAGCGGCAGGGCCCTCGCCTTGCGCCAGGAACCGGGCCGCCAGCGCGAGCCGGCGGACGCGACCGGAGCCAAGCCGGCCTCTGCCAGTAAGAGCATGAGTTCTAGTTGAAACTGGACATCCGTGACGATTCGTGCCGCTTGCCCGCACCTCGCCTCGAGACCTCGATGTGGGAGACGGAGTAGCGGGAGCCAGGCCGCAGCATCGTGCTCCTGCGGCCCTCTCACGTAGACCGCTGGCCACCGCTCGCAGCTGACTCTCCCTCAACCCCCAGTCGCGCCCGTCATTCCTCTTGAGCTGAGCGATGCGAGGACGTCGGTCTTCTGACGGCAAGGCCCGTGCAGTGAGCACCCGAAGTGCATGTGCGGTCCAGGTGCTCCCAGTAGTTGAGTTGAGCTCCCGAGTCACCAGTTATCCCTGCGACCTTAATGGTGCAGTCACCGCGTCTCTCGGGGACCTGGGAGTACCAGCACCTGGGTCTTCTCGCTCGCTACAGTCATCTCTCGACTCGCGAGGCCCACCCACCAGAGGAGTCCGCCGCCTGGGCATGCTGCTGGGCTCGCCGTCGCGCGACCTCGATCCGTATCCAGACACAGGGCTTGCGCGTATCATCAGCATACAATGAACGATTGTTGTGCCCGGGGCCTTCAGGGGCGTCCACAGTGGCGCGCCGACCATAACAGGAACAGGGGTCGGAGCCAAGACGCTTGCCCTTGCGGCAAGCCCGCCTGAAAATTCGGTCCCGACTCCTGCAGCCGTTGACCTCCGTGTGAGCTCGGCGATCGCGCAGAAAGCTCCAGATCCAGTCCGCCCGGCTCGCTGGCTTCATCTGACCTTTGACGCCGCCGCTGCCACCGGCCGTCATGGGGAAGCTCTGCGAACGGATCGTGCGTACTCAGTTACAGCAATTTCTACAGTCTAACTTCATACTGTACTCGCAGCAGTATGGCTTTCGTCAAAACCACTCAACTCAGCTTGCCATGTTGGATACTGTCACGGGCATAACAAACCAGATGGATGCAGGACGGGTAGCCACACTGGTGACTGGCGACGTCCAAAGCGTTTGATAGCGCGTACGCCATGATATGCTTTTGTATAAGGCATAAGCCTCGGTTAGTATGGCGTAGACAGACATTGGTTTGAGGATTGGTTGTCGCATCGTTGTCAATCTGTTCGTGGTGGTTGGTCGAACATCGTGCCAGTTACCCACGGTGTTGTTCAGGGTTCGGTGTTTGGATTGTCTCTTTTCCTAATTTTCACCAATGATTTCGCCTCACATATTTCAGACAGTAAGGTCATCCTGTATGCAGATGATACAGTTCATCGACTCAGACGAACCATGCTACGTATATTTGCTTTACATGAGAATCGGACGTATTTTAGCTACCGCTTTGACCTGGCTTACTCAAAATGGTCTGGAAATCAACCCATCAAAGACTGAATTTCTACTGTTTAAAACAAGACGTAGGATAATCAGCGGAACAAGCATCCGTTTTGGTGACCATACCATGGGCGCCACATGACCATTGCGTTGAGACGTCCCTAAGCCCATATCGTCATCATTGGTGAGCTACTTCTGTATCATTGTAGCTACTTCTAAAGCTCAAGTACTGGGAGTCGTGCTTGATCCCGCCCTCACCTGCGAACACCACATATCATTGACTGTTAAGCGCTGCTATTAGGTACTTGTAGGCATTTGCAAATTACGAAGTAGGCTACCGCGTGAACTAGAGGTGTTCCCGATTGAAGCATTAGTTTTCCCTCTGATCGGGTATCGCGCCTGTGTTTGGGGTTGCGCGTGTTCCATTCAGAAGTGGATATTGCAAAAGGTCGTTCATTTTGCAGCGATTAACTTGAAAAAGAGCGACCATATTTCCGCAACACTGGCTGAGCTCGGATGGCCGTCCATTGACAACATGATTGTTGATTCTGACATTGCCCTGATAAATTGACTATTGGCCAGGGAGTATGCACCACCTGCGCTGAACCTGATAAAACCTGATTGATCTGCTCTCTTTTCGAAGTGAGGTGACAAACCATTCGTCACGCCCATCTACAGCTCACCTTTTACAGCTCGCGAACGGAGCTTAAACAAAGGTCTTTTTCTTACAGAGCTCTTAAAATTGGAATGATTTGATACCTGAGTACAGACAACACCAAATGAGATATGAAGTTCAAGAGTGATGAATGGTTGGGATATTTTTTCGATGGCATTGACAATATATCGTGTACCTGTGCTGCGTGTTATATGAACTGTATAGCAGCCACATAACTCTACAGTTGAGGCGCCCTTAAATCCAAATCATCAACTGTATAGCATGTTCAATCTTGTCTTGATCAGCGCTTTACCTATTGTTACATGAGCACAGAAAAGCCAGTACTCTGGAGATGTTCAAATATATGATTGATTAATTGATTGATGTCTAGAGTTATCGACGAAAAAGTGTTGGTGATCTCGGATGACCCCGTATGGGTCACTGAACAAAACCTGCACTTGGATCATCAAGCATATCCCATGATTACATTATCCGGAAGAAATTGGACTGATATCCTCAAAATAGGAAGCATTTGAATATTTATCCATTTACTTATTGGGGACTGGAGGTCACGAAATTAACCCGACCTCAGGTCACCTATATTGAAATTCCGATATAAACTTTTTGTAGATACTGATGGCTTCATGCAATCCTAAAAGTTTGATATTGATTCCTCAGAAACTGTAGTCATGGCACGACCGCAAACTTGTTTGAAGGTGGGGTCACTTCACCTGACCTGACCTAATCCGACACAAAACTCAAATTATATCACAATGTACGGAAAGGATAAATCATAAGTCAGACCAAATTTGGCGGCGCTACGCGCCGCCGTTTTTGCGTAATCTCGATAAAACCGCGGGGGTGGGGATGTTCAAGCATCCCCAGTGGGGCGCGGGCTAATCTTGAAATTCGGTGCACTTAAATATCAAATTTTGGAGTTTCATATTCTATCATGCGTTAAAAGCAGTGTTACTGGACCAGCAAGCAAACCATTTGACGTTGAAAATATTATGCTAGTTATGTAAAACATAGAATAATCATTTCAATTGTACTAAATACTTGTATAGGTCCTGTTTTAATTATTAAATGCTGCTGCGAGGAACATGATTCTTAATCTTGAACATTTTTCAACACCGCTTTGAGAGAATAGCATAATATTACCAGAAATGCTAACCTCACTCTCATACTAAAAAGATAATTGTTTACATGATGTATGATACAATTGAATACAGGTGTATTGTTTTGCGAAAATTATTGGTAGAACCCACCCGCTCCGTGGGAACCAAACCTACCCTGAATTCGAGCTTATCCGCGGATTTCAGGCACTCAGTTTTGAGCTCCAGCCTCCATTCATTTTGTAATACAAATAGACGAGGAACACCTTGGTCACTGCAACAACATCACCGTGACATCAATCATAGTCACGTACTTACGGATGCCCATTTTGCAGGTAAAGGGAGAGGAAATGTTACCTTTCTATCAGGCGGATCCAAGGCAGGGGCAACAGAGTCATGTTCCCCTAGACCGTTCAAGGGGGCCAAACTATGTTTTGGCCACCCCAGTGCCCGCCCCTCTGAAGCAGGGTCGTCGGCGATGAGGGTCCGGACCTCCCTTCCACTCTCAGAAGGCGGGGTCGACTCCCCACCCCCCCATACGCTTTTTGTGGAGAATTTAAACTACGGCGCCTTGCTGGTTATTATCATGTGTACCTTCTATTGAGCGCTGATTGCCACTGGTCATCGTGATTTACTACCCGAGGCTAATGCACATGAAAACTTCCTTCATTTAAACATTTTTAATCATACCGAGATGTGGAACCAGACAAATGGGTTACCTGAGGCTTTGCTCCGCTCTCGATCTGGCTCCAATATCTAAGTTTCGTTTTCCACGACCTAAAATAATCAAAATCACACCTCTTCGTGGCGTCACCTACAACAACAACAACAACAACAACAACAACGTATGTGTGTGATCAGTGATGGCGATACATACAGGTGATGGTGCAAAAACTATAGCTGAATTCTGGGCACCATCACCTGGTCAAAGCGTGTGAAAAACAGGTGTTTCAGTTCTCTGGACCAGTGGGGGAGCAGGGGCCAGTTACGAAAGGAGTGAGGGATTTCCGGTGAAGATCTTCGGATTTGACGTTTGAAAGAAAAAAAATGAAAGTAGTTTCTAAGAGTTTTGGAAGGGAACGGAGATCAGTGGTGCAGTTTGTTGCGTTTTGGCCAATGATATGTGTGCTGATTGTTGTGTCTGGTAAGCCTTGAAAGTCCAGGTTAAGGTGTGCAGAAACTGGTCTTATAAGGCTGTGGTGAACAGTGGACAGTGAAGAAGGAGATGAGTTGTGTTTTCTTGGCTGTGACCGCAGACGCAGGCTGGTCTTGATGCTTTTTGTATGGAGCATTGGCGTGCGTTCAATTTTGACATCCCCAGTCTGATCTGTGTGTGTAGTGTGTTACCTAGCTTGGTTCCTAATGTGAAGTAGTGGCATGGCTGTGGTGTGCCGTGTAGTTATTTGATATTTTGTTCAAGCTGTTTGCGGTCTTGGCATGGGACACGATGGGGCAGGAGGTTCCAATTCGGGATGTCTTTGGGATGAATGATCGTTGGTAGCTGGATGTCCGGGAGTGTGGGGGGACTGTCAGTTGATCTGCATTTCTGAGAACTCGTCCTGTGTCCTGTCGTCTTGCCACGGGAATTATATTTCTATTTTAGTCTGGTATGTGTGTCGTGTTGTCTTTGAGCTGTCTATACAGCAATAGTATGTGAATTGTGTGTCTCGTCTTCAGGCTGTCCCATCCTTGTTCGAGCCTTAGTTTGTTTGTTGATGTCCGCGGTAAAGTATTGGTAACTAGTCTCGCAGCTTTATTTTGCAGCCTTTCCAGTCTCAGTTTGTTAGCTATCGTCAGATGTCCGTCAGATGTCCGTCATATATATATAGTCGCAGTAGTCAAATTGTGGCCGTATGTACCATAGTGGCCATGTATAGCGTATGCAGATGTGCACAAAGGTCATGTATATATGATTTCTATGGTATGTATATACAGTGCAGACCAAACAGACCAAACAGATAAGCAGACCAAATGCAGACCTTATGCAGACCAAATTTACACTTCATTGACACCACCTGTCTCTGTCTCTGTCTGTCGGTGCTGCTCGCAGTGGAATCCAATGCAATTACTATAACCCTCGCCCCCGGTATCAGGGGCGAGGACATAACTAGTTTCATTAGCTTTCACTGCGTGCAGCACCGAGAGACTGCATCGATTGACGATGTTGGCATTGAATTGAACGGGTGCGCTTAGGCAAGGCTTTTCAAGTATACTTTCAAAGCTATCTTCTGGCAGACGAAAACAAACATCGCCGCAGATAAATGGAGGGTTTATTCGAACAGTATTTATTTTACGCACTATAGTGTTGACATGGGCGTGGAATCGGAGGTCGTTCGATAAAGTCAGCCCCAGATGTTTATGTGTTTCAAGTTTTGGTGATTGATTGTCTGCTGAAGTTATGTAGGTGTGAGACATGGTGGGCTCTGTTACTGAATGTCTTGGCCAAATGTAATAACCCATTGCCTTCCATCATTTTGTATCGTGTTAAGGTCATTTCGAAGGGAAGTGAGTGCACTTTTGGTCGTCTTCTGTCGGCCTTTGTTGAGTTGAACAGGCCAAAGTTGGTGTGATAACAGAGCTAACCGTGCGCTCTCTGGTGTCGTATCATTTGGCGTCGCACGTTGTACGTGGTAGGCTGTCCCTATCATTACTTCCATAAAACCATTCTCAGAGTTCAAATTAGCATATTTAATGGATGACTGTGATGAGCATTGCGCTTAGAATCAGAAGGAATATTTTTTGTATTAATTAATTAGTCCAAATGTTTTTGATTGGGATGTATTTCCGAATCAGGACCGCTAAGCTAAGCCTGTTGCGCAGAGGCCCTGACCCACCCAATCCGATTTACGCAATTCCCAGTCACCTGCAGAATTTAGAGACGAAAGTTTAACGTCCCCTAACGACTGAGGACGGTCCGCCCGGCTCGCTGGCTTCATCTGACCTTTGACACCACCGCTGCCACCCGCCGCAGGTCATCCCCGCCATCTCCGCCAGGAGCAAACAGCGAGTGCCGAAGTGGCTCGAACCCATCTTGCCAGGGTGGGTCAGATCCGTAGTCCAGCGCTCTCCCGACTGAGCTACACGGGCGGACATTTGCTCATGTTATAATGATACAAATATTATGATTTTGTAAATACAATAACTTATATTTCGCCTTGCTACTTTTTCAGGGCTAAAACAAAACGAGCAAGTTTTTTTTGCCCTACTAGTTTTGTTTTAGCCCTGATGAAGCTGCAAGGCGATACATAGGGTCTTGTTGTATTTAACATTTTCTTCGTCATATTTTCATAATCATAGCATGAGCCAAGGCTATATTTTCCTTCTTACTGAGTTCAAATTAGTATCTAATCCACTTAAATAAGGAGTGGAAAGCTCACTGGAAAACTTGGGAAAAGGAGTGGAAAAATAGTATCCATGTGGTTTTGTTTTATGCACAAATTTCCCAATGCTAGAACACTGGTGCAGCCTCATGAGTCTTTTCCCTCTGTTGGCGACAATGCTTGAGCTGTACGGACCTAATGTAATGTACTGACAGAGATTGACGATAGCTTTCCAGCGTATCATATCGTAAGTTTGATTTGATAAGTTTAATATTAATAAGTTTATGTATTGCTAAGGGAAATTATAACTTGTTGATGTATTGTCCTCACAATGCTATGCAACATGTATGGTATTACATTGATCGAGCTTCAATTTGAAAATCATAACTCATTTTTGTGCATTAAAAAAATACGAATATATATATTGTAGTTCATAATTGGTGTTTTCCCACCACTATTAAGAGCTTGACATATTTTTGTTGACGCTTTTGTTTCAATATGTTCAACGTTGAATATATCTGGTTGATTTACCTCTCAACAAATCGCACTTACACTACACCTTTTTAACAATTAAAATAAGTAAAGTTCAAACTAAAATGAGCAAAGTTCAAATTAAAATAAGTCACGTTCAAATTACACGTGACTTGTTTTAATTTGAACTTTACTTTTATTTTAATTTGAACTTCAGTTATTTTAATTTTCGAAGTTGAAAAGGTGGTCGTCATTCGCTCCTGGAAAGTCGTCGTTTCTCGTCTGTCTCCTCCGTTCTTCCCTCGCCCTCTTTCTTCGCGTTCTCGGCTCGACTCTCTTCTTCGAGGGCGGCTCCGTGCTCATCTGCGTCTCTTCTCGCCTTCTCTCGCTGGGGGTGTCCGCTAGTGGAGGCCGCATCCTGAGGGTGGGATTAGGAGGCAGGAGCTGATTGTGGGGGCTCCCGTGGGAAAGTTCTGGTCTTCTGACCTCACCCGGTAGTGGCAGCCCGGGTTCGAGTCGCTTTGGCGCTCGCTATTTGCCCTGACTGGATGGCCTGCGGGCCGGTGGCAGCGGTCGCACTCAAGGTCAGGTGACGTCATAGGGCGGGGTGGACCGTGTTCAGGACCAGTAGGGTAAGGCATCGAAAAAGGGGTAATATGACGAAATATTTTCCCGGAAATATAACGTTTTTGGTTGCCCTTTTGGGTTTAGTGTCCGAAACACTTTAAACAAATTGACTCAAATTTTGAGTTAGCAAAATCGCACTTACAAATTAGCAAATTTGACAACAAATAAGCGATAGTTGCCCGGCCTGAAAAAAAGCACATTGAAGAGAAAATAAATGGTTGGTGTGGTTTGATGTGGTTCGATAGGCATTGGCAAACTGTCCGCTATATTTAGTTTTTGTTTTGTTTTGGGTTCATCTTGCCAAAATTGTATTAAAAAGGATAAAAATCACAAAATTTAAGCAACATCATCAGCAGCTTGTAAATGCACTTTTTTGGTGACGTTTGCAAGAAGTGAGATGAAATACGCTGATTAGTTAGTGCATTTGTTTTCATGGGCATAGATTTCGTGGCCATAGATTACATTTCATATGGGCATAGACATCCATTCCATGCGGAGGGTATATACAGTCGGTGACAATAGTATCTGACCCCCACGTGGCATGGAAATGTCAAATTTTCCGAATTGTCGCATTAGATGCTGCAATGTGTTCCATGATCGACGTGCAACCATATTACCTTTTCTAAAGAACTTTTGAATTAAAGATCGAGCCATGGGCGGCATGTGACCTTAGTTGTCGGCCCGCCCTTAAACCCCAATCATCATCAAAGATCGAGCCTAATTACATATGGCTGACAGCGCTGAAAATCACTTCCTAAGTCTGGGGGTGGTCCAGTCTTGAGGGGGCCCACCAGAGACATGGCTCCCGCAGTACAAGGGGCCCCGGGGTAGTGGCGAATCTAGCGTTGTTGAGCGGGGCTGCGGGGATCAAATAAAAGTTGTTGACCAGGGGGGACGTCAGCGAGAAGTTGTTGAGCGGGAGAAAGTAAAGAGATTTTCAAGTCTGCATTTTTTGTAGGGGCAAAAACATGCATTTGCATACCGATTTTTTTGTTTGGGGAAGGATAATTGCCAATTTTGCCTAACCCCTAACCTTAGAAGAAGAATATCTCCTAAAAGAGATCTCTGTCGGTATAAGAGGGCTCCGCCAGGCTCTAGAAAGCACTATGACTGCCTTGTAGGATCCAGCCAAGGCCCCTCAGACCTGGCGCGCCCTGTAGGCGAACGTGATGCTCCTGACGCGACCTGCGACCCCTGCGATGTCGCTGAAATTCACAGCATACAACTTCTTTGGTGCCAACATCATCACCCTCAAAGACGCTGAGGGTCCTGTTCTACCGAATTAAGGCCGACATAGAGCCCATTCAGATTGAGAGGGCCCACTCAGACTGGCATAGGGCCATCTCAGCCACGCAATGGGCATGATTAGGTCTTAAAAATACGTTTCAGACCAGACCAGGGGCCTCAGGCCGACAATCGCTCAGACCCACAGACCCTCAGGCCGACCAAGGGTCCCTCAAGCTGACAAAGGACCCCTCAGACCAACCAAGGGCCCCAAGCCGACCAAGTGCCCCCTCAAGCCCACGAACGCCTGGGGGGTCGGATCCGAGCCCCCGGCTTTTCCTGAATAACTGCCGAAGCGTTACAGATATCGACGTGAAACTTGGTATACCTTCGCATACATCAATTTTACGTCATCTATGGAGAAAAAAACAGTTGCGTCGCAACAAAGTTGAGATATACCGATTTGAGTGATGTTACTACGTGGCATTTTTGGTCGAAAATAGGTAATTGTTTGACAAATCGCAAAAATATAGTTTTGAAGCAAATTGCTAATAAAAACGGAAAACACGTGAAATGACGAGTTCTACAAACTGCTGTCTCCGTTTTTTTTTTATGTTTTTATATCCCAATTTTGTCTTTAAAAAATGAAGCTTATCATGTTAACTATAAAATCACAATTTTGAGAAGTTTGCCAATTTGTATCCCAATTTGCCCCCCAACTTCAAATGAGTTCCTACGCCCCGTCCCCCGAACCACATCGAACTTCGATCACATCACTGCCCGGACTCCACGGAACGTGAGTCCATCCGCCTGAACCTTACAGAACCTTGGTTACAGCTCCCTGAACCCCTCAGAATCTTGGTTCCGACTCCCTGAACCTCGCGGAGCCTCAGTCCCATCCCTCTGAACCTCAGACTTTGACCTCATCGGATGGCTGATTCATGGCACCAAGGGATGAGAAGGGCCCCATCCCCATCTGAACCCCACTCCTCCTCCAAATCTCTACCTGAGGGAACAGCTCCACGAACCTTGCTGTCACCTCCACCCTGCAATCACCACACAAGTCCACCCTGTCGCCTGCCGCATCCCTGCGCCCCCCTCGGCCCCCGCGCCTGCGCCTCCGCGCCCCCGCGGCCCTGCGCGCCTCGTCGCCCCCAGGCGCCTGCGCTTCATGTCTCCGTGGAGCCAGCGGCAGCGCGCGGTCACCTGTCTGACTGGTCTCGGCGTGGCCTTGAGGCACGCTCGGCCGGCCGACACGGCGCCGCTCGACGCCGCCGTGAGTGGGACACCGGCGGCCCGGCAGCGACGGCGCCGGGGCCGCTGTCGGCGATCTGATGTGACCGGGGTGACCGGAGCACTCTCCGTGTGTGACGGCAGTGTGTGGTGCTCGGCTGTGGAGCGCCTGCTCGAGACGGCCGTGCGGTGATTGACTGGCGTGCCTCTCTGTGTCTCCCAGCTAACCGTCGGATGCCGCCATGGAGGGGCCGAAGAACCTGGCGCTCTGTCTGGTGTGCAACAAGGACCTGGGTCCGCTGAACCAGATCCCCACATTCTACCACCGGCCAAATGTTCTCTTCAGCAGGTAAGGGGCGGCTCGGTATGGAGGTGAAGGGAGCCGGTCTGTACGGCAGATCTGATACTGACCACCAGGCCTGGTCTTATTACATTTAATAATCGAAGACGCAGTGTGTTGAAATTCACTACATCCATGGAGTTCAAGTTCAACGTAGACGGCATCCCCGGTGGTTGAAGTTGTGCTGCAAGATCCTTTCGTTTGTTGTTAGCTCAATTATCAGCGAAGGACGCCAATTGAAATGTTTGGAATGTTAATATTGGTCAATGTTGCGGCATGAGTCTGACGGATCAGCGGATTCATTAATCACACAAAAGGCTTAACATGCACGCGAATGCATACATCAGCATTCCATCACAGCACAGGTGTTGCTGTGTTGATACCACGTCCTCATGGGAAACCTTGCCTCATTTTTATTAAATGTATGCCCTTGAAGTGCGGTGTGAAACTTTCCCCCATCGCTCCACCCTGATAGGGCCATAGGAATGACGTATTTTGACGACGTGTTTTTGCCCACCAACGCAATCTTGCTCACAAGCATTAAGGGGACCATCTCTTTGTTTGTGTTTGCACTGTTTTATAAAGGCAATGTGACCACGTGATTATTTTATTGTCTTTGTGTTTTCTATGTTGGTCTGTCTGAGTATATTAAACTTGTGTTCGTTACGCACCTTAGTTAGGAAAAAGTTGTGTTCGGGACCCAATGATCATCACGTTATGATGTGAAACAAAATGTGTCCTTATAGGCATGCAAGTAATCTGATAATTGCCATATTGAAAGTGAGGTGTTTGTTAAGGTGGAACACAACAAACTTCCTTTTCAATATTCATATAATTTGATATTAATGCTTAAGGTCAAATTATATATATTGTCCGTCCCCTGTAGCTCAGTCGGTGAGCGCTGGGCTTTCTGACCCTATCGGTAAGTGAGCCCGGTTGAAAGTCGCTTCGCCGTCGCTATTGCTCCTGACTGGATGGGCTGCGGCCATGGCAGCGGTCGCATTGAAAGGTCGAGTGATGTCATGAGCGGGGTGGACCTGTGCCCCGGTATGTCGCACGTAACACTTTGTCTTAATTCTGCCGACCAACAGGAATTGTACCGATCGGGGGTGGGGTCAGGCCTGCGCAACAAGCTTCTGCTAGCGTGGTCCTGACTCCTGACCTCGGAAATCCATCCATACAAAATATTCGGACTAAATTTATTTTAAAAAAAAATGTGCATCGATTTTCTCTACCCTAGATATGTTCAGAATTGAATTCCGAACACACTGGTATATTTCATTTATCGAAACAATGACTGGAATCGTAGCTGCGAGTGATTTTGTTTTACGACGAAACACATTTCATGTTTTGCGCGCGGCTATACAGTCAGCGCCAGTGTTCTTTGCGGACTTGTAGTGTACACCTTTGTTCCGGGTCACAGCGCTAAATCGACTGGAGATTGACCCGATCAGGCGTCGGCACAGAGCCTTGTCATGTCCTATCTACCTGTTCATTCATTGGTTATTCACATTAAAAATAAAGTAAAAAAGTGTACCAATAAAACTTACGTCAATAGCCGTTTTCAAGAAGGGTTGATTTTTACCCAGTAGTACCCGGTAATATTTCGTGCGTTTGGGGTAATTGAGTCTAAGAATACGGCTTTTCCCGGATATTGTTGGTGTCAATTGAAACTTTATAATCCATAAAGTTTAAATTGATACCAAAAATATCCGGGAAAAACCGTGTTCTTAGACTCAATTACCCAAAACGCAATCGCATTACCCAAAACGCATGCAATATTACCGGGTACTACCAGGTACTACCGGGTAAAAATAAATCCTTCGTGAAAACGGCTAATTTTGTCTTCCTTGTTGCTACATACGCCATGTAGCCTTAGCAGTTGAGGCTCCCGCAATCGCAAGTCATAATCACCAACTATTTATTAAAGGGAGTGTGCCTACTCACATCGCTCATGTGAAGTTGTTGACGCTGGTCTATAGAACATTTTTTTTTTTTTAATTTAGCCATTATTTAATTTCTCTTGATTTACTCTTGTTGCTGAGATATGCCAAATTCGCCAAGATCAGTATAAAATCGCAAAATTATCAGTATTCCATAGCACATATAGTGAACACGGGAATAACAACAATAATAAACGGGATAATGATAACTCGGGAATAACAATAATAGTGAACACGGGAACACGCGAAACAAGAGATTGCGTGCCCCGACTCTGTGTCTGACCTGACCCGTGTGCCGCGCAGTACGGACTACGGAGACTGAGTGCCCCGACTCTGTCTGACCTGACCTGTGTGCCGCGCAGAACACCGGCCACCAGCACGCTGCTGCGCCACAAGCTGGAGTCCATCGTGAAGGACATCGTGGTGTTCCGCTCGGAGACCTGCTGTCTGTGCGTCAAGTGCGCCGGCCTCATCAACCTGGCCGACGCGCTCGAGGCGGAGCTACAGAGTGTCTGCCGCCAGCTCAGCGACCACTACTGGCGTACGGCGCGGCTGCGCGGCTTCGGCGAGGAGCGCGCCATCGTGTGCATCACGCCCGTGCACCCCCCGGGCTCCGGCGGTGGCGGTGGCGGGGGACGGCGGGTCGTCCAGCCCGGCCAGGGACCGTCCGGGCTGGCGCCACCGGCCCCGGCCCCGGCCCCGCCGCCCCAGCCGGCCCGGCCGCCCCCGCCGCCCGGCGCCTGGTCCCGGCTCGGTGGTGCCGCCGGCGGCGGCTGTCTGGCAGCCGCCGGTCGGCTGGCAGCGCGGTCCTGGTATCCCCGGTGGTCCTGGTGGTCCTGGCGGTCCCGTCGGTCCCGGCGGTCCCGGCGGTCCCGGCGGTCCCGGCGTCTTCGGTGGTCCCGTCGGCCCCGTCGGTCCCAACGGTCCCGGCGTCTTCATCGGTCCCGGTATCCCCGGCGGCCCGGGCGGTCCCGGTGGTCCCGGCGGTCCCCATGGTCCGGAGCCGGGCCAGTCGCTGGTCCGCTCCGTGTCGCAGGAGAGTGATGACGCCAACGGCGTTTGCCAGCTGCTGTCGGCGGTCGAGGTGGAGCTGACTGAGGTCAAACAAGAGCCCGGAGACGGTGAGCAGCGACACCCACACAACACGCGGTCCACCCAGGTCCATCTCTGGCCGGCATTTGTGATGGGGGATACTAAAGGTTATGAAATAAATATGCAGAAGAGTTTAATTGTAAGGTTTAATAGTAGTTCATATGACTAAGTGTTTCTGACCTCGATTGCATTCTTCCGATGACAATTTATGTGCCGTTCGGTTGTCGTTTGCCCTGTCGTCTGGTTTCTAAATCGTTGTTTGACTGGGCACCTGAACAATGTCCACCTGAGTTGTCGTCTCATGTTGCCTTATTCTGTGACTGACCCAGTCTGCGTCGTGCCGTAGAGCTGGACACGAGCAACCATCTAATGCGCGAGCCGGTCGACATCGAGCTGGACCCGTGGAAGGACCTCGGCTACGAGGACGCCAACGCCGTGGAGAAGCTGGCCTCGCAGAAGGTGAGTTGCTGCCTCCGCTACTCTGTCGGGGCTCCGGGAACTGGCTTCGCGCCTGCTGGTCAGCCAGATTGTACTGCGGTTACAGACACAGCGTCATGTTTGTTTGATGAGATGTTGTGTGGTTCACGAAATGGGTTTCATCCGTAGGAGTTGCCCTGTGGGTATACGTGATAAAAACTTATGGTATATCTTTTGGTCCTGTTAGGCGGATCTGTTCTCCTGCTGTGTCCGCACTGTGGTCGCCGGCTGTATGGCGTTTGCTGTGCCGTTTTCTCCAGTGGAGGGTGTCCAGCTGACAGGCGTCCGTGCCTTTCCAGACCCGCAGTATGCCGCCACCGTCCCGGGCGGCTCATACCCGCGGCTGGCCGAACCAGCCGCTGACGGCTGTGCCGGCTACGGCGCCCCCGGCACCCCCAGGCTCCTGGCCGGCCGTCCTGCCGCTCGCCGGTCGACTGGCGGCGGCGGCGCGTCCCACCCGCACCTACTCTGCCTGTCCGCGGCCGGAGCTGCAGCTGCAGCCGGCAGCCCGCCCCGTGTCGACCGAGAGGCCAGTACCGCCGCGCCACCTGCCGCCCGGCGCCCAGAAGACGCACCAGCGCATCATGAAGACGCTCACCAGCCACTCGTCGGCCATCCAGCAGGCAGTGGCCAACGGCGTGCTGTCGCTGGAGGTCCGTCCGCCCGGCTCGGCCCCCCTGATGACCGCCGGCGTCGTCAAGAAAGGCGCCGGCGGGTGGGCGCCGCCCAAACCTCAGCCGGCCATCGGTCCGGCGCCGCCCAACTCGGCGGCAGTGTCGGCCCCCGGTGCGGCAGCGTCGCCGGCTGGTGCAGCTCCACGGGCGGCGGCGGCGACGCAGCTGTCCGCGCTCACGCCGGCCACCAGCTTCAAGATCAAGCTACCGTCGTCGACCCCACGTGACGGCGGCACGTCACCGACGTCCGTGACGGCGGCGGCGGCGACGGCCCGCTCGGCCACCCCGGCCGACATGGACGTGCCTGGCGCGCAGGAGGAGGGCATGTTCGAACCGGACGCGCCCGCTCGAGACGAGCCGTCGCTCTTGCCGACAGAGTCTCCCAGACGCACGGTGGCCTGGTTCCACAAGTCGCAGCGGCTGCGGCCAGGCAACTACACGTACGTCAAGACGGGCGACTCTCTGAACGGTAAGCTGATCCCGTTCCTGGCTCCGAAGGGCCGGCCGCGGCGGCAGCGTGCCGACTCCGGCCCTGTCATCCGGCTGGTGGTGGGCACTGCGATGAACCGCAGCCGATACCCGCCGCTGGAGAAGGCGCTGGCCATGGTGGGCGCGGCCCGCGGTGGCGGTGGCGGTGGCGGTGGCGGTGGCGGTGGCGGTGGCGGGCAGCAGCAGGTGGTGCGGCCCGGGTACGAGCGACGCGTGGTGGTGGCTCCGGACCAGACCAACGCGCCAGCCGCCGAGGCCAGCGGCGAGTCGGCGTCCACCTCGGCCGAGAAGAGTCAGGAGGAGGAAGCCAGCGAGGTGGAGGAGGAGGAGGCCAAGACGCCGCCGCCAGCGCCGGTGAAGCGCGGTCCGGGCCGGCCTCGGAAGGACGGCCTTCCGCCGCGCAGCGGGAAGGTGACGGCGAAAAAGAAGCGTGGACGACCGGTGAGTCAGACGCCGGTGAAGAGACCGGCCACAGAACCGCTGCCGGGTTCGCCACCCGCCAAACGACCGTGGGTCCACCGGCGGCCAGATAGCAGCGAGGGAAGGCGCTCCTCACGGCGGCTGTCGGCGCGTCTCACCCAGCCGGCGGACGAGCCTGAACACGAGCCGGCTGAAGCTGACGAGACGAAGGAGGTGACGAGCGCCGACTCGGGCGAGACAGCCGCAGAGGAGACGACAGCCGCGGGGGAGGCGCCCGCCTCGCCGCCGACGGGAAGCAACGTCAAAGCGGAATCGGGAGACAACGACACGTCGCCAGACGACAGCGAAATTATATCTGAAGGCACAAAGGTGGCATTGAACGCCAGTGAGGCGGCGTCCAGTGATAGCAAAGCCTCGTCGGAGCAGAACGGCGCGGCAGCCTCACCAGCGGAGGGCGGCGGTGCGGGAGACGGCTCCGCGTCCCCGCCGACGGACTCCGGAGGGGCCCCGCCCGTCTCCAGTCAGAAGGACTCCTGACTCCGGAGAGGCTCCGCCCGTCTCCAGTCAGACGGACTCCGGAGAGGCTCCGCCCGTCTCCAGTCAGACGGACTCCGGAGGGGCCCCGCCCGTCTCCAGTCAGAAGGACTCCGGAGAGGCCCCGCCCGTCTCCAGTCAGAAAGACTCCGGAGAGGCTCCGCCCGTCTCCAGTCAGAAGGACTCCGGAGAGGCTCCGCCCGTCTCCAATCAGACGGAGGATGCCAAGCCGTCCGGTGCGGAGGACGGGCACATTCCGACGACTCCGACGCCGCCCTAGGTCGGCCGAGCTGGTCGGGCGCCGCAGCGCTGGAGGAGACTACAGGGTACGACCCACAGGCACGGGGGCCAGCCTGTGCCGGTCTGAGATCTCAGCAGCCTGTGTGGTGCGCGTGGCCGAACGCTCCGGGACGGTGCGGTCGTCTCGTCTGAGGGAGATCGCTTTCTCACTCTCGTGCTTGCTGCTTCGTATTGGTGTTTGTTATTTGAGTGTGTATTGACTGAACGTTGGTTCCGGCGGGACGTGCGGGACGTTTTATTTGTCCGTGTAGTCGGTGGCTGCACGGGTGGAGTGAGTCGTTGGCGTTGTGCGGTGAGCTGGTTCGCTCGGTTTGTTTCCATTGCGTTGTAGAGACGGCTGCCTGTTTCTCATGTTGATCCGGGCGGCGGCGGCGGACGCGCACTGACCGGCGTTCAGTGTCCCCGCCCGCCCGGTCTTGGTGTTCGACTTGGGAATGTTCGCGAGTGATTGTGCCCCTCAGGACGTGGGACGGCATCACTTTGTGCGGACCCGATTAAATTTCGCATGAGAGGCCTCTGGTCGGGGGAGGGGCGTCTGATTTTGTATTTTACCATTCTGAGGCGGGCACTGTCGCCTGGGATTTCAGGGGCACATGTGGCTGTGCTCACTGAAGAGCGAAGGTTATATGTTGCATGCAGCACGGCGTACCGGGCCATTGGGCAGTCGTGGCTGGCGTGCGGAGTGTTTTCATCGTTACATACATTGTCCGACTGGAAATGTCGCTTTTAGCGGACTACGCAGTCTCACTACTGGGGGTGCCAGTTGGACTGCATGGTCCCGCTACTGGAGGTGCCAGGTCGGTGGACTGTACGGTCCCGCTACTGGAGGTGCCAGTCGGCGGGACCACATTTGGTCCCGCTACTGAGTGCCAAGTCGGCAGACCACATGGTCTCGCTACTGGAGGTGCCAGTCGGCGGACTTCGGGCATCCATTCGTCATTCATTACAGTGTCTGTACATACGGGCGGCAGCCTGCGTAGAGGTAGAAACAAACACGTATGTACGGTACCAGTGTCGCGTGTAGGTGGGAAATCCGATGTGGCACTGTGCCATATTTCTGCATAGATGTTGCATGATGTGAATAATATAGTGAAAAGGAAAACTGTTCGATACAAACTCAGAGCGTACAGCGTGGCACCGCTGGGCTTCCTTTGGCGGATTGCCAGATTGTGAACAGAAGCCAGGTGAAATGGAACAAACTGAGCACGTGCATAGTGCATTTTTCTTCTGCACAGTAGCACGGCACGCTCTATCCAAAGTCAAGGCATGCCCAAATGATCACAAATAATTTGGTTGTCCTTTCTCCGTGGTCACATAAACAGGTGTCGCTCAAAGACAGACGCCCTCCAGGTATACCAGGACGGCGACGCTCTTCTTCAGCTATGCAGCCCTTCGGAACACCCTCCTCTACTCTGTCAACCTGGTGGCTGGTGCGGGCCTTTACATATCAAGCCATTTGCATGGGCAGTGAGTTTATCGATACTGAAAAAGGAGGAGCTCTCCAAGTTACCTTCTTGAAAGTTGAAATACAAGCTTCAATGTAAACGAATCAAATGCAAGGAAATAAAAACGACTGAAATTCAAACTTCAAAGTGATCAAAATTCACAGTCAAATTCACGGGTAGGTAGGGTCGAGATTCGGTAGGGTGTCAGTGACGGGGGCCAGCGGCGGATCTACGATAGGGAAAAAAGGGCAATTGCCATGCCCCACCCCAACGTAAAATTGATAGGCAAACATGTTTTGGATTTATCCTAACCGTGCCGCGCAGGAGGTTGTGATTTTTGTTCTGGGAAGTCGTGAATCGTGATGTACCTACTCCCCACCACGCTTACAAGTTTTCTCTGACGGCGGGGCCCTCTGCCATTGCTCAACCAAGTCGACAGTCCGAACAAGTTTCTTTTCCTTGACGCACCTTCGCTAGGACGAAACGGAACGAAATTTTTGCCGCCCCCGAACTGGAAACATAGATCCCTACGAGTGGGGAGACCCGAGACGCATCTCCGAAAAATTGCAGATTTTTACATTACGCTTACGAGCGTTGCATGGAAACAATTTACTTAAAATGCCTCCGTCCCCCCGTCCTCCCTTTCCTCGAGCCCCAACTTTCCGAAAGTGGCGACGCCCTTGCCAACCTAATCAAATATGAAATAAATGAATGGACAGGTGAAAATGCATCGGTCGGAGTAAATGCAGATAGCGTGTATATACTGGGTCTTCACAGCCTTCTAATTGGCTTAGAGTTATGACGTAATGGGACTACATTATTGAAGTGAGGCGGGCTCAGTTAGCAAGCCAATGACGGACCTTACTACTTCGTGTTACTTCCGGCGCATTTCGGTGCGATGGAAATCTCGTGGAAATATTATTAGGCATTGCCGCATTTGTATGTGTTGAATACCGTGGATGTGTAGGAAATAGGAATAGGCTTAACATAGCTATTATAAAATCAGCCGTATTATTTGACTTGTAGTGTGCTTCTCGTCCTCTCCTTGATAGCTTCGTAAGTGACAGGTAGGTAAATGGAATATCAAAATGAATTATATTTAAACTATTAGCGTAGGTAATGCTATAAGCTGCAGACCCTGTTACAAATATTTCAATTTGTATACCTATTTTGGAGTTGTTCCAGTGCCTTAAACCTAATCTGGTTAGTGGTTGAGGCTTAATTTTCTCTACCAGTTGTTCCCGCGCCTCAAGTATAATTATTTGACCCTCCCCCTTCAACCGGCTTCAAAAATATCAACCGCTTGGTGGGCAGTTAAAGCTGGTGGAGGAAAGTTAATGTTGGGTGATGCAGCACTCGCAGCATGCAGCACATTATTGTGAGTTCTTGCAGCATTCACAATAATGGTGCGCTTTCTTTGGGGCTGTTCCAGCTCCCTCAACCTAATCCGGTTGAGGCTTCATTTTCTCCACCAGCCGCTCCTGTGCCTCAACTAAAATTGGTTGACCCTCCACTAACCTCAACCAGTTAAGCAAAATCTCAACCACTTGGCGAGCGGTTGAGGCAGGTGGAGAAAAGTTATATGACAGCAGTTCTGGCGTACTTGTGTGTATTAGTGGTGCGCTGTCTATGTTGTTAACATTGGAAATATCTACTGTCTGTTCCTGTGCTCAACTCCACCGTGCCTCAACCGGCGGGATGAAAACCTATTCTGGTTGTGGGCGCTGGAACAGCCCCTATGCTGTTAACATTGGAAATATCTACTGTCCGCTCCTGTGCTCTGCTCCACAGCGTCTTAACCATCGGGATCAAAACCTCTTCTGGTTGAGGGCACTGGAACAGACCCCTTAGTCAGGCTATGTATCAATTTATAGGCAAATATTACTTTAAAATATAAGTCCCTTTTACATTTGCTTTATCTATCAAATAATATACTTATGAATTTAATTTTCAGCTACCCATTTCAAATCTGATACCCATTTGTGGGGCAAATGAACCTTAACCTTACCAATGTGTTAAATGTGGAAGAGCAGCAGATCTAGACCAGTTAGGATTATTTCATCTTTGCCCCACAAATGAATATCATATTAGGAATCAGCACAATATAACTGTGAGAGTGCAAAATGTATGCATGAACCTTGGTTGGGACTCCAGGTAAGATAGTAATGCTGTGTGTACTGCAGGTAAGATAGTAATGCTGTGTGTTTTGCAGTGTCATTTATCCATCACAACAACACCATCTGTACTGACTAAGATAAGCAATCATATTGATAGACAGCTGATGACCATGAACAGCTGAACACATCTAAACACCAGACTGTTTGTGCTGTTGGTGATGCAGATCATTTCTGTTAGCATATGCTTGATTTTTTAACAACAATTTTTTTTGCAACTCCTATCCAGGAGTTTCCCACCAGCAATTACTTACTGCTGGTTTTCCCTATTGATTTTTTTCCCCATTTTATTGTCCCAATTTTAGTTGAGTCATGGATTTCTACTTTAAGAGTGATGTATTTGAGCTCATCAAACCTGATTTTTGTTCTAGTATTAGGTAGCATATGGTAGTAATGTTAAGATGAGAGACAACAGCTCCACCATGCTTAGCCTAGTCGAATCCAACCAACTTGATCTAACCTAACCTGCCTCAACATATCCTTCACCCCACCTTCCTAACCTGGCCTAGCTAAGGAAGAGTTTCACTACAGGTGGGCAGTGTGTATTGGAGCTTTAGTGATAATAACAAACAACTTTGAGATAACAAAAGCTTGTGAATTAAACAAAAATCCTCCCTTCATAGCTTTGCAGATGCCACAAATTTGTGAGACATATATATAAAAAGCAATGTAAAAAGAACAATGCCGAAGCTCCAAGTTTGTTTTACCATATCATATTATAATGGGGATACATCAAAACTGACATCAATACTTTTTGCTTGTAAAAACTGGGTGCTATTACTGAGGCTGGTAATAATATAAAGAGAGATTAAAATTAGCCTGATGCTCATTTATAGTTCTCAAAAAGGTAACACAGAGTTAAGAATTCAACAATATTTTGTGCATGGCATAATTTTCATCTGAATTTACAGCTAACATTTAAAATGCTATGTTAAAGCTAGCATTTAATTAGCTTTGATAAAGCTAACATTTACAAAGCTATGTTAAAGCTAACATTTATAAAACTATGTTGTTGTTTTTTGTTATTGTTAGCTGTCAGATCTGTTGAAGTGCTGTGCACAGAATAGTATTGAATTCTTAACCCTGCTTTATCTTTTTGAGAACTACAAATGAGCAACAGGGTAATTTTAATTTCTCTTTAATCAATACTTTCTGGTCTGAAAAAAAATAGTGGGATGAACAATTGTTTGACAAAGAAATGTGGAGATGCAGGTTTGTAGCAAGATGTGGTGAAATGAAGTTTATTTTTGTATGTCCCTGTCTCTGCCTTCTTTCGCCTTTAAATCAGCCTTTCACTTCCAGTAGGTAGGGGAGACCGGGACACGTTCTGTCACTTTTGTGTTAATTGGCCCTGGCGGGCACACTTTTAAGAGTTGGTGATTGCTACTTTCCAATACTGCTACATACATCAATAGCTTCAAATCGTTTTTAGGAGTTCAAGTGGTATCTCAGTTTGCTTCGACACCAGTGTCGATAGTGTGGCGATGTCTCATCCGACAGAACCTGCCCCATATACGGGGCACGTTCTGTCACCTATGGGGGCACATTCTGTCACTGATGGGGAACTTCCTGTATCACCGAACGGTCCTCTGTGGCGTCCCTGAAGGGGGAGAGAGGGTTTCATTCATGAACAAAGAGCCCCCGCAGTCAACGGTAAGACAAACGCGTTGAACTTTTTCCACGGGCCCAGTGATAAAATATTTTGCAATGAGGCCCCGACGCTCCCCCCCCCCTCCCGTTAAACGACTCTTTGCGATGACGACCTGACGCCATCCCCCCGGGTCAATAACTTTTCGCTAACGAAACGTAGCTAAACTTTTGCCCTCCAAACTCGAAGCCTAGATCCGCCAGTAGAAATCTCCTCAGTGAAAATTCCTTAGAAAAGGCCTTAAGGCACGAGTAATGTGGACTACATCGCACCACCCGACTCGTTTTGCGCTTGTAGTGGCGTATCATATCTGTACATAACAGGCAATCATTTGTATGGTCGTTTATGAGCGATACGACTAGGAATCATGAACAGATTTAGTGACAGAACTTGCCCCAGATTGGGTGACAGAACCTGCCCCACTTGACATAGTGGGGCATGTCGAGTGGGGCATAGTGGGTCGACACTCGACATAGTGGGACCTTTTCGTTTTTTGCTGAAAACTTGGGAGAATGGGGCAGAATAACGCCCAGCACAATATTCTGGACATTTGTTTCGCCTCATGACAGCATTCAAAGACACTATACAATTATATGAATGGCCACTAACCAAAATTTTGCTCACATAACAAAAGTTTGGATTTCTATTGAAAAACAAACTTTTCGAATTTGGACCAATCCGGTCGCAGGCATGTTGCTGTTTTGATAGTACCGTGCCACTGCAAGCACAAAGGAACATATGTTACGAAACAGCAATATACCTGCGGTGGATAGTTCACGAGAAAACCCCGCTGATAGAATGTGCCCGTGGCAGAACGTGCCCCGTTCTCCCCTATACTCACTGACATCCATAGATACCTAGACCGCCAACTTACACCGGGCGGCCGTGCCGACACTGGTGCTGGCTTACAACACTACTGGGGGGCAAAACAGCGCCAATAGGAACTAATGTATAAATGACAAATTTTAACGGGACCGTTATTTCTTTTCATTTTTTGTTTGGGATCAATCTAGAATCTTCAGCAAATAATTATGATACTACTTTGCACCCATGTTTATACGCGCAGCTGTCAGTCAGCGCGCCCTTAAAGTTTCCATTTATTACATTAGCTCCTATGGGCGCTCGCCGATGTTTGCCCCCCAGCACTGGTGGCGCCCCGCACAGTGTGGGACGGGCCGCCCGGCGTATGCGGCGCGGGAGTCGGCGGTCTAGGTATCTATGGATGTCAGTGCCTATACTATATAGTATAGTTTATCACTTATAGGGGAAATGGCTGTGTGGGAGATTTGTGAGTGACTGGCCTATTTCTCAGCAATAATTATGCATAAAGGTCGAAGATGCAGTGCAAAGGTAAGCAGATGGCAGCTGTTAAGCCTCTGGACCATTTAATGCGATACCACCATAATTGAACCCAAACATTATGAATAAATCGTTCACAATATATGACATGGCACATGTCATTGCATGTGATCCCAAACATTTTTTATACAAAGTAATCATACACGATAGACTGGCAGAGGCACTTAACAGCAGCAATCAAATATGATCGTATTTACTACCTAATTGAAAACAAACATCTTCAAATCATTGTTGTCTGTGTCACACCTGCTGACCCAGCCAGCAACAACATTCTTCTTAGCTGACTGGTCAAGTTGTTCAAAAAGCTGCAGGATGTGTAGCTCCAATTTCTCAAGTGCTGTACTTGCAAGTTAGCTACTGCAAGGCTAGAAAGATACGTGGTGCGCGTTGAGTCCAAGAAACCTTATGGGTCATCTTCAAGCAGACGGGCGGCTTCCTGGTCACAGTCCACAAGAACCGGTACGCCAACCTGCTGGATCGCTTCTAGAAGCGGAAGTGAACACTGCAGCAAGACTGGCTGAAACGAAAACCTAGATGGCTTCAACAGGACGGCGGTGTGACATCTTATACGGCAATATCGACCCTGTCGGTATGCAGAACGCTGGGAAGGTATTTCATCGGCGTAAGAATGAACGAACACCTCGTCAGCAACTGGCCCCGAGCTTCATTGGTAGATGTCAGAGTGAATGGCGACACCATAAACCCTTGAGCTACCGTAGGAAACAAGCATGAGTGGTATAGATGATCCCTGCGGTGTGGTAGTCACTGGCCAACCACGGCGCTAAGCCCCGCCCATTTGATCATGCGTCATCATATGCAGGTTTCTTATGAACACTGAATGCCGCGATGCGCCACTTAACGTGACATTTCGTCCAGCGGTATCAAAGGTCAGATTTTTCAGATTTAGGTAGAGATATGCTTTGAATGGGTCTTAGATGTGCCAAAATATATAATTCATCTCAAATAGCACAGTATTTGTTCGAAAAGGGTGAAGCTGAAAGCATGCTTAACACGCCTTTAAACTGTAGCTTTCATATGAGGCGGTTTTTCAGGCAGACCTATACAATGTCAGTCAACGGACTTGGCTCGCTCTGGTTATGTCGTTAGCCCTCCCGGACCTTGTTAACGGTAGGAGCTCGCTCCCGTCAGACACTTCAGCTGAGATGCAAGTTTGCAAGCTTCAGAACATACCAACTGACAGGATGCATCTTTCGTCTCGTATCATTTCTTCGTTCTTTCTTAAATAGTGTCGTAGACCGTCACGTTTGAAGTATCGTAGCTTAACCCGCGCTGTGCCGGTGCTCGGTGCCACCTTCGCCGTGGCGGGGGGGGGGGGGCTTCGACGCCTCCTTTCCTCTAACTCTGCTCCTATGCGACCTAGACATAAACCAAAAACATCGGTTGAGTGTTCGTCGAAAAACACTTGGAAACTATTTTGATGAAAGTTGTATCAGGTCAATATTAAGTTGACCAGAGGTCATCAAAGGTCAGATTTTCCAGATTTAGGACTTCGCTCCAGGTACCCAAAAAATCTCGGCAACTATGAATCATAGTTGCCGATATTTTTTTCGGTTTGTTCCTAGCTATCATAGTCTATGATAGCTAGGAACAAACCGAAAAATATAAAGCTTTCAAAGTTTTAATAGCCAACGTGACCTCAAATTTGTGCTCAGGTCAATAGTTTAGGCTCCAGAGGTCATCGAAAGTAAAAGATGTGATTTTTTGCCAAATTTGTTTCCACTAATAACTATTTACATAATTAAGATACGGTTGTAATTTTGACACCATCGTGTTTGTTTCGTCAATGCGCTTTAAATCATGTACAAGGAGGGTATATGATAGCCAGGTTAGGTCAACCCCAAAAAATTGACCTCAGGTCAGGGTCAAGTGGTGATGGGTGCAAATTGACCTTGGTAGTCGGCGCACCCAAAAATAAAAATAAAATAAACAAACAAGGTCAAGTGGTGACCCAATTAGGTCATGTTGCACATTGAGAGACGAGACAAACTCATTGGTGTCGGTTTCACTTCTCTATCTTGATTTTATCGAGTTATTGACAAACGTGTGCTGTGACCTCGGATGACCCCGGCTGACCCTGTAGGTAGGGGTACTAGAACAAAGTCTGCACCTGGGCTGGGACTTCAAGAATGGCCTATGATAACATGATCCAGAAGGAATTGGGGTGAAATCATGCGTATCCTCAGAACGGAAAGCATTATAATATTTCCCCATTGACCAATAATGAGGAGTTGAAGAAATTGACCTGACCTTAGGTCACCGATAAAAAACGAGATATACGAATTGCTGGTAGTCAAGCTCTTATAAAATCCTGTAAGTATGGAACCGATCAGCCGCAAAACTGTGGCTTTGGTAGGACCGCAAACTTTTTTGGAGGTGGGTGTCACATGACCTGGCTTGGTGACCTGACCTGGGATGCCCTGAGGTCAAGAATTCACCATATGTGGTTAAGTAATGCCCCAACAGCTGTGCCGAAAACGGCGGCGAAAACTGCGCGCCCCCGTTTTTACGCTATCCTCAAAAAATACTCTGGGGGCGTCTAAACGCCGCCTCTCCCCCGGCCCGGTGCGGGTTAAAGGGAATGTTTCACCTCGTCAGATTTATTGATTGTTGACAGTAAAATACTTAATAATGGGCATCTTGAGCTCAAAACCACAAATATGACTTTGGTTTGAAGTTTGAACCATAGACGGATATCTGTAGAGAAAAATGTATGCTTCTCTTTGTTTGACACGTGACGTCATACAACACCAGCGGTTGTTCTGGCCCTGCTCGATCTGTCACCAGCCCGTTTTTCAGCATTAATCACGGCCCAGTATTCTGCCTACGTCACGGAAAATATTGGGCGTGTCACGTGACGTAGGCAGAATACTGGGCCGGGATTGGTGCTGAAAAACGGGCTGACGACCGATCGATGAGGGCCTCTGGCTCCGCCTGACGCCTATTACAGTCTCTGACAAGGGACAGCCGCGCAGCCCGGCTGAGCGGATATTAGCGAGGCGTCGTGATCAGAGACTACGTGCTAGAGAGTGAATCAAAAGCCCCGGATGTATCGTCAACAAATCAGCTAATCAGCGATCGAAGCCACGATGCATACTTGTGGTACGGTATATATTAAACGCTGACATGGTGAACATTTCATTTTTAAGTATCGCAGCGACTTTTCCTGTGCTTAAGTTTCAACTTCAGGCAGCGGTATTAGGGTTAAACCGCTGCCTGAAGCGGCGGTATAACCCTAATACCGGCGAAGACCGAGATGACTATTACCAGAAGACTGAAGACGATTGCAAAACGAAATGTGCCGGATACATTAACCCTATTAGTGGCAAGGGGGGGGGTGTTTTCGGCCACCCCTCAGTTTTTTAGTGGATATCTCCGGAGTCCGGAACCGTCGCGTTGGTAGCAAGCACAAACAATTTTCGGACTTTTCTTAAAATTGTTTTCCGCATATGATGATGATGATGATAATGCAGTGTCCCAATATTATATTTTGGCTTGGGTGTCAGAGTGGAAAATTTGAGCCCACAAGGACCATGAGAGTGGAAAATCATGTAGACAATGGTATGATATTGATAACTGTTTTGAATATGAAAAGCAATTGTTTTCATTGAAATAATGTATTTTAGTCAATATTTATCTATTTCAGAATCAATATCACAATCATAATTGGGAGTGGAAAATTTATTACTAAAATGGAGAATGAGAGTGGAAAATTATTCACAGGTGGGTGTCATCTCCCACCCAAATCGACAAATTTTTGGACACTGATAATGATTGGGGTTTTAGGGCGGACCGACAGCGAAGGTCACATTTCGTCCATTTTCCGCATATGGTGTAACAATTGTGAGTTCCTATCCTTAACCCGCACACTGCAGGTGGATTGATTTCCGCCTCCCTCAGATTTTTCAGTAGTGGAAAAACGGCGGCGCGCAGCGACGCCAAATTTCGCACAGCTGTTTGGGCATCAATTACCTACCCACAAAGGAAAAAAAATGCCTCGGGTCATCTCTGGTCAGGTCACGTGACCCCACCCCAAAACGTCTGCGGTCATACCACAGCCAGAGTTTTCGGCTGATCGGTTTCAAGCTTACAGGATTTCATTAGGTCAAAGTCACCTGCAATTCGTATATCTCGGATTTTTGCATATCGGTGACCTAAGGTCGGGCCAATTTTGTGACCTCTCATTATCCCCCGAGTTACTGGGGGGGGGGCTATTTATAGCCCCCTCTCCCGTTATTCTGCAATATCTCTTAAACCAACGTAGGTATCGTGACCAAACTTTCAGTACCTTGTTCCCAGATCAATTTGACATTCTGCCTATGGAAAGATAAGGCTATGATTCAACCGGAAATGACGTCAGAGTGACGTATGTTCTGCTTTTTTTGTTTGAAAATGAGGGTTGCGGGAAACGCTGCCAAAGTTAAGTTTTAAAATAACTCACATTGTCAATGCACCAAACGACGGTAATCGTTGGGCTATCAGACCTGCTATCTCGGATTTTGAAAAAATTGAAATTCAAAAATTTTTGAGAAATCCAAAGACATTTTGTTCTGTTTTTGAAAATTTTCAAACAAGTTCGAATTTAAAAAGGAATATAATGTGATTGAAGTTGATCCAATGATGTGTGTAGCAAGTTGAAGTCAATATCTTCAAAAATGACGCGAGTGACAGGCCTTTCAAAGACAAAATTAGATCACCTTTTACTGTATAACAATAAGCAAAAAGTGCATTTCCTTTTTGCTTTTTTCTTCAATTTGTAATCGAAAAAACATGTTCCCTAAGGTTATTTTTTCGCAGTTCTAACATCGATAAACGAACCCATAACATGTGTCAACTCCTAATGACCGTATCCCCTGTTGACCTCCGTGACTCGGATGCCTTGATCTGACCAAGGTCAAAATTAGTTATAATCGGTAATCTAGAAGTGTTCAGAGGATGCACGACTCATAACCGATTTACCACTTATTATGTCGATAAAGTATTGGAATTTTTTGTGCGACACAATGCCGACCAACCCGGACTTTGCTGGCACGGTCAAACATTTTTTTTTGACGTGACTGTGACGTGATCGGTGACCTTGAGGATAACAATATTAGGGTTTCCTCCGCCAAATTTGATAGGGTATCGAATGCCGTTCGAATTTGTAAGATCGGTCTAGTAGTTCAAGATCAAGGGGGGCTATCAATAGCCCCCCCCCCCAGTAACCTCGCTTATGATATACCCCAGTAACGCCGGGTTAAGAGATCACACTATAGAGTGAGATAAAGAGTCCTTCTGGGTTACGCAACACGCAAGGCTGCGAATCGGAGTCGGAGTCGGTCGGAGTCGGTTTATTTTGGCCGGAGTTTGGAGTCGTAAAATTTTACGACTCCGACTCCGCTATATGTTTTGGGCAGCATATAAGAAAAGTATTTTCAGGTAACATTTTTCGTGAACCACCGGTGGCGAGACTAAATAAACTCGTGCCAACTTCGAACTTAGTTTATTCGATTTTTTCCTTGCCACTCAATAGTTTCTAATCATGCAGGTGTGTATGCGGTGGTGAAAAATACTTAGGTCTGTCGTCGAATGCAGATCCAAAAATGCCACGCAGGCAACTAAAGCAACGTTCACGCGAGAAATCATGATAGAAGAATCAGGTTTAAAATTGCGTTTAGCCGCTCAGGTGTTCAAGGCTCATTCAAGCTGTATACACTGTTAACAACAATTCATTATTGCTATGGTAGCGGTTGTCACAATATTTGACAAATTAATATTTGTTGAGTCCAGAATCATAAAACGCGAAAGCTGTGGTCAGTCATTGTCTATTCATTTCAATGAACTGCTGTATTTTCTAATAGCTCGCCATTTATTTTACACCACATGTCAAGGCACGGCCAGGTCAAAGATCAAAATATATAAATTTTCCCATATGGGCCATACTTTCCATACAAAGCCTTCTATTGAGACCAATATCACCCAGAGTACTCTCAAAGGTATAATACCATGGGCCAAGTTGAGATTATTTACAAATATGGACAAGGTCAGGTCATAAAAGGTCACAATGCACAAAATAACTACGGATGTCATGTTAGTGCGACAAATCGTTGTATGGATCATTTTACTTTATAGATTGTTTTACATGTATAATTATATATTGGTAGTAATTGTATTACCTGACCTCATTTAAGTGAAGTTAACTTCAAGCTTAGTTCAAGGTCAGCTTTCAGGTCACAAAAGTTCAAAGTTCGAACGTGATTAATATAAATACAAACGGCATATGTCTACAACAAATTTGTCGCAGAAATGCAGCGGAGACGTTTATTTGTTCGTAGCTGATCATTAAAAACAAAAACAAAACTCCATATAAAAATAGGACATGTGTTACTCATACTTTGAAGCCATAAGTCAGGCAAAATTGGTGATATTTTTTAATTTGGTCTGGAGATCGCCGACATGTGATTCTCTAATATATGTATATTACTTTTTTGGGATACCTTTGCAACATTGATTTTTCGGCATTGTTCCCAAACAATCGTTTGCAAAACGGGCTTAAACAAAATTATAGCAATCAGAATGTCAATTTTGTAGCTCTAACCATGTGGTCAAAATACGTTCTTTGTACGATCTTTTAAAGTTAAGCTGATTTTCCATCGAGTTCGTGTGCAGCGACGTCACTTAATTCGCTATATCTCAATTTTTTCCTCGACACAATTGCTTTATTTGTGCACTAAAGACGTTAAATTGATGTAAGATAGCGCTGTTAGTTTTTGAGTTACTACAAAAGTTCGTCAGAGGGGAGTTTTTTGTTCCCCCTCCCACCCTAAACCCAGTCAATGGCGGGTCAAATGAGCTACAATCTTGAAACGGGATAACTTTTGCCTAGGGCAGTTACTTTTTGTGCCTATTGACCGAAGACTAAAGCTTCACCTAATTAAAAGTCGGAGTCGATCTCGGAGTCGGAGTCGGAGTCGACTCCGGAGGGTCGGAGTCGGAGTCGGAGTCACTTGGAAACTGATAGACTCCGCAGCCCTGCCAACACGGATTCCTTCCTAATCGATCTTGTGTCTCCAACCTATCCTGCTTCTTCGAGCACTGCTGGTCATCCATTGCGAAAGGCGAACAGACTGACACTATTTACACTGATTACTCGTCTGCATTCACGAGTGTCAATCGCACCCTTCTGCACAAGCTCTGTCACTCCTTCTGTGTTACTGGTGTCGCACATAGCTGGCTGAAATCCTACCTCCATAGCCGCACCCAACTCGTCGTCCTCAACGGGAAACACTCCAGCTGGACTCCGTGCAGTTTGGAGTCCCCGAAGGCATCATCGTGAGTCCCCCACTGTTTGCCTGCTATGTAGCCGAATTCCCGACCACATCAATACTCATTGCATTATGTACGCGGGCGATGTGAAGTTATACCATCGCATTTGCTGTCAGGATGACGTCACCACGCTCCAGGCTGACCTTGACCGCCTACTCCAGTGGTCAAACACCTGGAGGCTACGGCTAAACCCATCCGAATGCAAATCCATATCCTTTTTCCTCCGCACCTCTGCTATTCCCTCCTCCTACATCATAAACGGCCATCAGCTGGAACGCTGCGAGCGGATCCGTGACCTCGGCGTGTTGCTGGACTCCAAGCTGACGTTTGCCCACCACATTGACACCACCATGGCAAAAGCCAACAGAATGCTCGGGCTGCTCATACGGGGCATGCAGATGCCAGAATGCCCAGTCAAATTCGAGCACAAAGCGGTGATGTGCGCGTTTAACGCGCACGTCAGATCCGTACTGGAGTACGCCAGTGTAGTCTGGGGCGGAGCCGCTGCTACTCACCTTGCTCGGATGGAGCGACTGCAACACCGGTTCCTCATGTGGCTGGCGGCTAGAACCCATTCTCCGTGCCCTCCCATGGACTACGCCAGTCTACTCCCGCACTTCAATACGTCCGTCAAGGCTCGATTGGTTCAAACTGGCATCTGTTCATGTACAGTCGAGACTCGAGACCATATTATGTTCTGTCCACTTCATCAACACCACCTCTGTCTCTGTCTCTGTCTCTGGCTGTCGGTGCTGCACGCAGCGGAATCGAAAGAAATGATATAGCCCTCGCCCCCGGTATCAGGGGCGAGGGCATACATAGTTGCATTAGATTTCAAGCACCGATGGACAATGTTGACATTGAATTGAACGGGTGCGCTTTGACAAGGCTTTTTAAGAATACTTTCAAAGCTAGCTCCCGGCTGCCGAAAACAAACATCGCCTAGAGAATACTAGCCGTTTTCACGAAGGATTTATTCGCCGGGCGCATTGACATCGGTTGGTGTCGGTGAAGTGGACAGAACATATGGTCTAGACTGGTGGTGTCAATCGGTAACCAAAATTTTTGTTCCCGAAAAAATTGTGTGACAGATTTGGTAATCGGTCGGTCAGGCTTATAAATTTTTGGACACTTCGGTCAGCTTGATCTTAAACAATTCACTTTTTTGTCACATTTTTACGCATTTTTATTTCTATCCAACAATTCGATACACAATTTGCTCGAAATTCAATTAGTTAATGTAAATTTATTTGGTCTTGCTTGCGGCATCCACTATTTTGCTTTGCAAATGTATTTAGTTTTCGTTTTAACAATTATAATGTCCTTTTTAGAAACTTGTATATGTTGTTTTTATGAATTATGGATGTTAACAAAGCTATTTTGTGCCAGTGAGTTAAATATAGTATACTATTTGAAATCGGTCAAATCTTGGACATTTTTGGCTCAAAGAAAAATCGGTCCCAATATTTGGACAACCAAAATGCCTGCTGTTCGGTATTGGATTGGTTTTGGTCAGGAAATTTCGGGAAAATGACATCAATAGTCTAGACTGTACAACATACTCCATCACCGCATCAACTGCGACCACTTCGTCTCGTTATTTGATCTGACGTCTCGGGTAGACGGTCGCGACACACTGGCCTGTTCAATGAACCGTTCGGCAGGGTCAACACTGTCAAGAATAGCATCCTAGCTCGCACTCTGCGAAACTAACCTTTTCCCACAGCAAAGCCCATCAGGGGTGTGGGAACTATTTTGAAGTTGGGGGGCGAACTTTTTGGCATACCTACCTGAGGTAGCAAAAATTATTGAAAAAGGCTCTTCTTTAGGTATAATTTTCCACTCTTTTTCCTGATTTTTAGTCTGAATTTTCCACTCTGCACCCTGGCTCTAAAGCAATCCCAAGACACTGCCCGATATATCGCCACCCGTTCTCGATGCGTCAATGCCGATGACCGCCTTGATCCGGAATTTCCTTTGTGACCACTTTTCATATTTCATTTTTCGACCCCTGGCCCACTCACTCTGCTGAACGCCAGGGGAGCAGAGCCGATATCATGCATCTGCATGCTGCAATGACGCGTTTTGCTTAAAAACGGATGAAACCGTTCCACGGCGCGGTCGTGGAACGATTTCAGAGTCCACGGCGTGGTGGCCGCCGGCTGGCTGGCCGGTCAGGGTCAGGTCATGACCGGCGGCGGCCGCGCTGTGGACTCTGACGTCACATCGTGTAAAGACTCGAAGTGGCCGAGCTGTGCCGGCGCCCAGTCCCGGTCAGAGGCTACGTTTTGAGAGAATATGGTGCATGCAAAATTTCAAAAGACCTATTTGCAGCAATCGGCGGTGGGCTGGAAATTGTTATCAACGATCTCCTGATCGGCTGGGCTAATTGGAGAAGCTAGTGTTTTCAACATGGCGATTTCACCGTTTGTCGGACTGGCGAGAGCCGATCCGTAAGCCAGGTCTTGCGGCGCGCAGTGTCAGCTCGGCGTGTCGCGAGGGTCGATTCAGGGCGTGAGCGCAAGCGGAAGTGCACCTTAGTGCCAACACCGGGAGCGCTTGACTTTGATGCAGCCGTGCAACCAATTAAACCATCTAATGGCTTATTTTGTGAGACCTTGACGTGCAGAGCATGACGAATTAGTAGACATGTCATTAGTCTGCATTTTAGCCATACCATACGCGATAGCCCTGGCCAAACAAAAAAGGCGCGATTTCGGACAAAATGTCGATTGGAAAAAAGTCCCTCGACAGACTTTAAAAAAGCAATGCATCGCTGGATTCAGCGTGAGCTCAGCTTTTGAATGGTGCATCTCCGTAGTTTGAGCCCTCCGACCCCTACTAACGAACCGTGGGCTGTGGTCCATAGTGCGGTGGTGCCCCTGCACTTTGTCATAACTGCCTTCCAGATGTGGCCAAAATGGCAAAATGTGAGTTGTCGAGCATCCACTTAAAACCAATATATTTTGAAAAATAATCCTTCAAAGCATTGTAAACCATTGATAATGCTTGTTTTGAGCGATCCGGAAACTCCCTGTATAGGCGCAAAGTATGACGATGTCAATGCGACTACTGTCTTGCATCCAGGCGGTCGGAAAACACTAGTTTGGCAGCCGGTTTATCAGCTGAATAGTGTTGGAATCTCTGAACGATTTGCTAACGAGTCACGTTGTTTGTTTTATAAGTGTAATGTTACTGTACACCACACTCCTAGATGATTTGATTAATGAGTGTTTGTTAGCAAGCGAATTAAATTATCGACGTCCGAGCTTCCCCGTAGACCAGCAAAAAATGTCAGTTGCTGCATAGATTCAGGCTGCCTCTCAATTCTCAAAATGAGCCTACAAGCTCGAGTCCTCGGAATATGTTTGAAAAACATCTAGATAGGCAAGACAGGGCTGAGCCGAGTTTTGGACGTCTTAACGCGCGCCCATGCCGCGCGTTCCGGACGGCGCTCGACACGCGGCGCCCAACCCTGTGCGGCGGTACGGGGGACAAGGGCGCGCTCGCTGATACGATATCCTGCATAGGATATCCAGCACTCCTAAAGGAATAGCTATCGACACAAGACACAATGTGTCTGGTGACACAAGACACAAAGCTATTTCTCTTAGAGTGCAGGATATCGTATCAGCGAGCGCGCCCATGTCCCCCGTACCGCCGCACAGAGTTGGGCGCCGTCCGAAACGCGCGGCATGAGCTATGGAAAACGTCCATAACTCGGCTCAGCCCTGTCTTGCCTACCTAGATGTTTTTCAAACACATTCCTTACCAGGGGTGAATCCAGGATTTTTTTTGAAGGGGGAAACGGGGTGCATTTTTCGGGGAACAAGCGCATTTTTCGGAAACTGGGACGTGTTTTTTTTTCTTGAAATTGGGGCTCCGTATCTTCGAATATGAGCGGCGGATCTAGGATTTTTTCCGATGAGGTTGCATTTTTGCCGTCTCCCGTTACATTTTTGCGGAAACAGGGGCGCCATATGTTATTCCATATGCTTACTCATTAGTAGTTTGCATTTTCTAAAAATATAAATTTATTTAAATACATTGTAATGAATTATTTGAAGGCATTCTCAAATGTAAATATGCCGGTGTAAAGTAAGGTACAAATGTAGTATGTCACAGGGCTGCCTGCACTGGGCGTAAGCCGTGCATCACTGGGCAGGAAGTGCCAATCATCACTGTCAGATAGGCGCTATCACTAGCCAGAAGAGGCGCGTCACTAAGGCAGAAGAGGCGCCGTCACTAGCCAGAGAGGCGCCGTCACTAGCCAGAGAGGCGCCGTCACTAGCCGGAGGGGCGCCGTCACTAGCCAGTGAGGCGCCGTCACTAGCCGGAGGGGCGCCGTCACTAGCCATAGAGGCGCCGTCACTAGCCAGAGAGGCGCCGTCACTAGCCGGAGGGGCGCCGTCACTAGCCATAGAGGCACCGTCACTAGCCAAAGAGGCGCCGTCACTAGCCGGAGGGGCACCGTCACTAGCCAGATAGGCGCCATCACTAGCCGGAGGGGCGCCGTCACTAGCCAGAGAGGCACCGTCACTAGCTAGAGAGGCGCCGTCACTAGCCGGAGGGGCACCGTCACATGGCCATAGGGGCGCTGTCACATGGCCATAGGGGCGCCATCACTAGCCAGAGGGCGCCATCACTGGCCAGAGGGGCGCCGTCATTAGTCAAAGGGGCGCCTTTCCTGGCCGAAGGGGCGCCGTTACTGACCAGAGAGACGTTCGTCATTAACCGGGGCGCCGCCACTGACCGGGGGGACGCCGTCATGGTCTGGCCATAGGGCGGCATATGGCTAGGGGGCGACACATGGCCATGATATAATTGCGTCATCTGACCGTGCAGCAAACGTCAGATATTGAACCCTGTCAGCAGGCCTTTTTCAGCGCCTTTGGCGCGGAAACTGGTGTCTGCATCTTCCGGCGGACACGGGGGGGGGGGCGCCGCCCCCTGTATCCGCCCCTGGCAGGGGCGGATCCAGGATTTTCTCGAAGGGCGGGGGGCAGGGCATAGGGTCGCATTTTCCGGGGAACAGGGACGCATTTTTGGGGGAACAGGGGCGCATTTTTCGGAGAACTGGGACGCATTTTTTCCGGGAACTGGAGCGCATTTTTTTCCTGGAAATTGGGAAATTGGTATCAGCAAACATGATGGGCGGATTTAGGATTTTCTCCGATTAGGCTGCATTTTCGCCGTCATGGGCCTACAGGGGCGTCAGATGTTAATAACAACAAAAATCCTGCAAAAATGAAAATTTCGCTAAGCTTACTCATTAGTAGTTTGTATTTTTTCAAAATATAAATGTATTCAAAGAAACTATAATGAATTATTTTGAAGGCACTCTTGAATGTAAGTATGCCGGTGTACCTAAAGTATGGTAAAAATGTAAGTATGGTCACAAGGCTGCCGTCAATGGACGCTAGAGTGCCATCACTGGTCAGATAGGCACCGTCGCTAGCCGAAGGGGGCGTGTCACTGGCCAGAGTGGCGCTGTTACTGACCGGAGGGGCGCCGTCATTTTCCGGTGGGGCGCCGTCACGATGGGCGCCGTCACTAGCCAGAGAGGCGCCGTCATTACAGGCCGAAAGGGGCGCCGCTCACTGGCCAGAGGGCGCCGTCATTAGCATGAGGGGCGCCGTCATTAGCATGAGGGGCGCCGTCATTAGCATGAGGGGCGCCGTCACTGGCCAGAGGGGCGCCGTCACTGGTCAGAGGGGCGCCGTCACTGCTCAGAGGCGCGCCCTCTCTGGTCAGAGGGGCGCCGTCATTAGCATGAGGGGCGCCGTCACTGGCCGTAGAGGCGCTGCCACATGGACATAGGGGCGCCGTCACGATGGCGCCGTCACTGGCTAGAAGAGCGCTGTCATTAGCCGAAAGGGCGCCGTCACTGGCCAGAGGGGCGCCGTCATTAACCGGGGCGCCGCCACTAACCGGAGGGGCGCCGTCACGGTCTGGCCATAGGACGGCATAATGGCTAGGGGGCGACACATGGCCATGATATATGGGCGGCATCTGACCCGTTTTGCAGCAAACGTCAGATATTGACCCGTAGCAGCGCCATTTCAGCGCACTTTGCGCGGAAAACTTATCTACTTACGAGACCCTTACGCGCCTTCGGCGCGGGCCGACACAGGGGGCCGCCCCTGCGCGGCGGACAGCAGAGGGGGGGCCGCCCTGTACCCCCCTGTACCTGGGTCACTTATGACCTTGATCAGAGGTCATATTTGGAATTTGGGTCTAGTCCGACATTGCTTGTTGTTGAAGAGTCTTGACGAGACAAACACGATGACGTTAATAATTAAGTTATCCACGACAACTTTCTGGAAGAAAACGCCAGCGTGAACTTTGGTGACCTCGGGAGCCTAAACTATTGACATAAGTCAAAAATTTGAGGGCACCGAAGGCGATTGCAGTTTTCAAGAGTTTCCGGTTTGTTTTGCTCTTAGCTATCAGTTTCCGAGAAATTCAGGGTTTCTGGAGCATAGTCCCAACATTTAAATGTTGTCATTTGATAACATTAATATTAACCTGAGCCTCCCCTAAAAAAGTGACCGAAATGGCTCAGATTGCTCTTGTTGAGAACTTTTGACACCATTTTCGCTTTTTCCTAACTCTTCGTGATGGATTAATGGGGTCGTTTTGGCCCCTCACTGGGGCGAAATTGTTTTAGAGGCCCACCCAGGCGCGGGTCAGAGGTCGGAGTCGATCCCGGAGTCGGAGTCGACTCCGGAGGGTCGGAGTCGGAGTCGGAGTCACCTGCAGGCCGATCGACTCCATATTGCAATGGCCTTATATTAGGCGTAATTTAAAAATATGACACTCCCCTCGTCCCCCCCCTCCTGGTAGCGGAGCCCATGTGCAGGGCTGCTATGGTCAATTGGTGGTCATTTTAACGCAAAAGAGATATGTCGAAAAATTTGTAGCGTTTTCCTATGATTTTGGACTACGAAACTCTTACAAAACAGTGCAACAATAGGGTCTGAACTTTGGTTAGGCACTGCCTAACGTGCCTTGATGGATGCGCTTCCTCTCCCAGTATCTATCTAGTATGTATTGCTCTGCGACGTGAAATCCTGTCCGTATAATTGACTTAGTGACGTCTCTGCCAGCTGACCGTAACCCTATTAGCGGCAGGGGGGCAAATTTGACCCACTCCTCGTGTTTTTCTTGAATATCTCCGGAACGGCTAAGAATAGGCTCGATAAATTTTAGTTCTTTTCCTAAAATTGATATGCACATCTGGAGTAAAAATTATAGTTCCTGACTTGAACAGAGACGGTTCCAAGGCCCAGATTTGGGAGGCTTTGTCGGCGACATTCAGCGATAATTCGGAAATGCTATATTCACGGCTTCTTCCTAACTGCCTCAAGTGTGAAGGAGTTGCATTGGTTTATGGTCATTGAAATAGGTTCAAATTAGTTGATGTTAATGATATACAATAATTTTGTACGGCAGAGGCGGTTTCGGGTATTTGAAAAGGGTATTTGAAAAGGTTTCCAAGAAGTTTGAAACGCCTAGCTGGTAGGCAATAAAGCTATGTTAAGTGCGTTTATAGCAGTGGTTCCCAGCCCTCCCGACACAATTACCCCTTTTTAGCAGTCAGAGGAGGCCATTACCCCACCCTTCAAAATTTATACAATTGTTTTCTCTAAAAAATAGCGTTTAATGTTTCCCAATGTGTTGGTCGCACCTGTTTACACACTTTCATCGGAGCGTCGCAACTCGCAACAAAAACGACTGAGAGCGAAGTTCCAAGTTATTGATTCCCTTGTCTTCATCAATTGATCAATTCCTTCCGCGCAGCGCGTGCCGGAAATCTGATGGTGGACTGATTCGTGCTGTTTAGCTACGCTGTAAGCCATTTTAAACAGTCATGTTTCCGTTTTGAAGCGTTAAGTAAAAGGAACGCGTAAGAAATAGGTGCGTTCTGTGCAGCTGTTATATTGTCTGAGAATGTTTTAGCTGAGGGCTGCATCAAAGCTGTCTTAGCGTAACATTAATGGTTCAACTTCACAGGCCTTCGTTACCCCCGCCGAATGGCTCAGTTACCACAAATGTGGTCATGACCCACCGTTTGGGAACCACTGGTTTAGGTATAGCTATGAAGATACTAAAGGTAGTTTCTCCTTCTATTATTTGCATAATTTTTGCAACTTGAGTTTCAAGGGCGTGCTCAGGCACATAGAAAGGGGGTTGACTAGCATGGTGATTACGCTATGCCAGAGATTTCGGCGCAATCAACAGTTGGTTGAGTATGATGTATGCAAATATGAGGCAAGGATAGATAATAAAGACATTGTATTCCAGGGGCGCGCTCAGGAGTCGAAAAAAGGGGTAATATTTTTGCAAGGAAACTATGATGCATGGGCCTACAATGGCATATCATACTGCAGTTTTCAGATGAAAAACGCACCATATGGTCCTCTTTGAAACATTGTAGGATAATAGGCGAGCCCAGGTAGGGTAAAAAGTGGGTAACGAATGTGAATTAAAGTTGCAAGTAAACTAGTCACTGTTGACTATTAAGTGTTATAATAGCGGGAACTATTCATATCAAAAGGTCTTTCACCTCCCCAATTTCGATCCTGGATACGCCTATGATGAGTTACAACATTCAAAACGGAACTGTGTATGACCAGTATCTGTTTTACGTAGTATATTACTGTTCTGTTTTACGAAGTGTTTGTTTTACGTAGTGTTAGTGTATATTTCTTGGTAGCAGCATGACTGCGGTTCATATTTTGTATGTTTGGCCTTCCTTTTTTGGTAACCTGGCATCGCCTATGCCAAAAAATAGTAGCGGACCATTGCATTTATCCAGAAAAAGCCATACAAAATGGTTGAATTACGAATTTACTTTACCCCCCAATTTAGTGACCTGCACACGTCTATGATTTTTTGATTTTCACAAATCGTCATAATATACCAATTTCCTACGCAATATCTGCCGATCCCTATTAGTTGCGCTAAAATCGGTTGATAAACATGGCAGCTGTGTTGTATCAAAAATATCTCTATTTTTGTAGTTTTTTGCCCACGTTACCCCCCTTATACATTTTTTGAATTTTTTTTTTTTTAAGAAATGTACATTGTGTTGAGGGGAACCAAACACCGCTTGATAATTGAAAATCGGATTGGTAGACCTCGAGATCTTCTGGGGGGGGGGCGAATCCGCCCCATGCCACTAATGGGGGTAGTCAGGAGCCTGCCACTAATAGGGTTAAATGAAAATGACACCAAATTGTATCCAGATGTAGGTATATTATATTTGTAATTATGAGTACCGACTTAAAGTTTGAAGTCGCTATCTCCACCTCTCTCATATAGACACCGAAGCAAGGGGGTGGGTGGGGGGGGGGGGGCAATAGCCCCCAGCGACTCGTAGGTTCCCGGGAGGCCCTGCGGCTGAAGAGTTAAAATGACAGCGAGAGGACATCACAGTGGGACGCCGTACCGAGATAAAGCGCAACGTGTGCATATTAAAATCACCGACAAACCGACGAGGGTAAGGCCAGCCATGTCAAAGCGGTAATTTTAAGATGGCTTCATCCTTTCGTCGATTAGATTGAACCATAGCCGCAAAATTGAGCACCTTTTAGGTTGTATTAGGTATTACAGATTGAGCGTTACCATGGCCGCACCAACGTTAAACTATGAACCCGGCAGTGGCGTATTTAAAAACCGCTAGGGGCGGCAAGCCCTCAAGGGGGGGGGCAAGCCCTCAAGGGGCCTCAAACTTTAATAACATGAGGGCGCCGTCAGCGAAAGATGTTGAGCAGGTGGGGTGGGATCCGCTAAATTTTCGAGCCTCCCCTCCCTGGGCTACCACAGTCACACACCTCCACCGCCACGGGCGCCCTCCGATGCACCTCTGAAGGCGCCATCCCACATAGCTCCAGAGATGAACTCCGATCAGTGGCGGCGAAAGGTATTTTCGGATGAGGGAGGCAAAAAATGGCGCCCCCTCGGGAAAAGTCCCCCTAAAATATCTCTCTTTGGATTTAGGCCGCAATATTTGACCAGTAAAACGCCTTTTTGGTCGATGACCGAGCTGGCGCGCTCTGGTAAAGCTAAAACAGGTTTGAAATATGAAACGGTGCGGGAGAATGAAAATTTGAAGTCTTATGCCCTGGATATACATAATACATTATCATCAATGCGTCCCATTGTGTATGGTGCGGACCTCTAAAAATGTTATTGGCATGAGCATTTTTTGTGAGGAAGACATGTTTTCCCCACCTCTTTCAGTAGGGGGGAAACCTGCCCCTCGCTTCCACCGCCTCGACTCCGACGCAACTTTTAAACCGCCCTCCCACATACCTCCAAGGGCGCTCTCCGAAACACATATGAAGGTGCCCTCCCACATACCTGCAAAAGCGCCCTACGATACACTCATGAATGAGCTCTCCCACACGCCTCGGAAGGCGCCCTCCGGGCTCCGAAATACACCTCCGAAGGCGCCCTCTCACATACCTCCGAAGGCGTCCTCCGAGGGCGCCCTCCCAAATAGGTCTCGAGGCACCCTTTGTTAGACCAGAGGCGCCCTCCCCGCCTCACATTCAGCGACGGAAGCCTTTGGAGGTATGTAGGGAGGGCGCCTTCAGAAGTGTACCGGAGCCAGTGGCTTACCCAGGATTCGCTTCAGGAGGGGGCAATTTGATCGAGGGGTACGAGGTACCCCCACTAAAAAATCATCGGATTTGGCCAACTATATTTTTAGAGTGACATATTTTCAACATTTAAAAAAGAACCAGGGGACCCAAGGTACATACAAAATCGACATATTTGGCCAGGCCGGCTAAATACGGTAAGTTTTTGTAAAAGCACCGTGGGGACAGGCCCTATTTCGTGCACTGAGGCACTAGCAAAATGGGTCAGGTCCAGATGATGCTGCAAAGACCTTGGTTGTTCTGCATCCACGAAACCCCAGATCGGCCTTCAAAGGGCTCCGATCATCGGATTTGTACCGGAGTAAATAGACACTCTATTTACCCCGGTCGACCCTCGAGGGGAAGGCTAATAAACCCCTCAGGATCCCCGGCCGACCTTCCAAATTGGAAGGTTGCTCGTGACCGTGAGCATTATTGCAATTCACAAAAACTGCAGCCATGTTGAAGGAACTGTAATGTTTTGTTAGTTAGTTTGTTTTTGCCGGCAATAGCCATTTTTGCCGAATCAGCAATGAAACTCCGTTTGAGTGGGAACCGCGGTGTTAAGCCGGGGGCGGGGTGATACCATCCCTTTAACGACCACCCGCTGCCAACAGAATGTCAAATTAAATGAAGGAAGTGCCGTACACTTCACGTCTTTTTGACATGCCAGCCAACGCAACAACAAAAAACGCACAAATAGCTCAAATATTTTAGACCGATGTCGATACCTGATGCATCAAGGGATAGGTAGACAGAGACCAAGTTCGTCGTGGTCAAACGTGACGACAGGCAGTGTCAGTGACCGATGTATTCCAGCAATCTGGACAGCGGACAAGGCACGCAGCCAAGATTTCGTCCAGGGGGGGAGCCTCGAAAGGGCCCTTTCCTATCGTTGAAAGGGCCCCTTCACATGCGTTAAAAGGGCCAAAGAAGACGCATGAAAAGGCACGTTACATAGATAAAGAATGCAGTATAACAGGTGGGTATGACATGGGCCATGCCAACTTTTAAGAGCTCGGAGTTAGCAAACTGCCATATCAACTTTGGAACCAGCGACTCGCATTTGGAATCGGGTATAATAACTTCGAATATTTGTTGCGCTGTAGAACTGAATCTCTTATAATAACTGCGGCGCCAAAAAAAAAAAATGCCCTATATATGCATTTTCACCAATGCGTCGCATTGCGTATAGTGCGGAANGAGGCGCAGGGACAAACAACATTTTTTATATATAAATAAAATGAACACCACTCCATGTGTTCAACACGGCACCAGTGGCACGTGGCACGTGTAGGAGTTTGGTTTAATAGTGCCTAAGTAACGTCTCGCGTGCTCAGCTATCGTTTCGTACCAAATTCGTCATACTGCGTGGTCTCTGTCTCGATAAATCTTCAAATACCGGACAGACATGAGCAAAGTCAGTTTCTCTACGATAGTATGCCTTCGGAGTCGTACCTTGCGGCGCTCGCCTGCTTCCGGATTATTTACGGAATCGAATTCCCCAGTGTGTTTCGACCATTTCTTAACCCGGTGCACTGTTTCTTTATTTCATTCTATTGTGGTCATTTTCGGCTCATATGCACAAAATATATAACCATACATTGTTAAAAGGGCTTTGTGCGCTGTATCACCAGTTGCACTATCTGAATCCATTTACTCTTTCCCAGGCTCGAGGGCAAACCAGCCAGCGTGTGTACCTGGCAGCCCAGCTCTTCTCTGCGAGAGTCGCCACGTTCATCCGGCTGTTCCTGCCACAGTTCGGGGCGGAAGCTGCGGCGATCTCCAAGATCGACAAACTGTTCGACGTGCTGAACAGCAGCTCAGCGCACGACGTAAAGGTGGAGCGGAGGGGGTTCGGCGTGACTCCGGAGGTGGAGGAAGTGCAGCGGCGGGCGCTCATCGAGGGAGCCGAACTGATCCGCGGCGCAGTGAAGGTGGCTCCAGCAGCGTCTGCTAAGCCTGCTCGCAAGCGGCGCCGGACGGAGGGACCGCGGAAACTTCCGTTCCAGGAAGGGTTCCTCCGCAACATCCAGTCTGTGGTTGGCGTGCTGGACGATGCGCGCAAGCTCGGCCTCACCTACGTCATGACAGCCCACCTAAATCAAGACCTGGTGGAAAATCTGTTCTCTCAGATCCGGGCGATGAACGGCGCTAACACCAACCCGACGGCAGTGGAGGCACAGACCCGACTGAGGATGCTGCTGATCGCCTCGCGGCCGCTGATGGTCGCATCGAGCCGGTCTCTGTCAGTGCCGGTCAGGATGCTGAGCACTCCGGACGGCACTCAGTACCTGACAGGGACTGCGCGCACCACAGGGCTTCCGTAGCGAGCGCGACGCCAGCTCGGCACCGCCAGCTTCGGCCACCGCAGCTCGGCACCGCCAGCTTCGGCCACGCCGGCTCGGCCACCGCCAGCTCGGCCACCGCCAGCTCGGCCACCGCCGGCTCGGCCACCGCCAGCTCGGCCATCGCCAGCTCGGCCACCGCCAGCTCGGCCACCGCCGGCTCGGCCACCGCCAGCTCGGCCACCGCCAGCTCGGCCACCGCCGGCTCGGCCACCGCCGGCCACCGGGCCGGCCTGGCCACCGCCAGCTCGGCCCACCGCCAGCTCGGGCCACCGCCAGCTCGGCCACCGCCATCTCGGCACCGCCAGCTCGCCACCGCAGCTCGGCCACCGCCGGCCTTTCCGATGAGCTGATGACCACGAGCTCCTCACTGCCACCTTCGAAGAGGTAGTGGGTAGAGGCCCACCGCCGCCGCTAGTGCTGGAGGAGGAGGCTGAGGATTTTGACGACATGGACCCGGTATACGAGCTGAGGAGCCAGGCCGAGGAGGCGTTCACGTTCGTTGCCGGCTGTGTGGCGTCGAAATGCCGTTCTGTTGACCCAACGCTGGGTTGCCTTACGAGCAGCCTGGAGGCTGGCGCCCGGCCCGCATCAGTGCCGACTCGTGGACGCGGCGCTGAGTTGCGGCAGCCTCACTCTGCCAAGTGAGAAGTGGCTACAGGACTGTCGCCAACTGGAAATCGCCTTTTGTGCAGCGATGGGCAGGCAGTTTTATCCGCACCCTGGCGTGAAGGACTACCTCCTACAACAACCTGAAAAGTCAAGGGGAGTTCCGCCGAATCCGACATGTGCTGAAAATCCTTTATCAGCACAGAATGTGATACGTATTCGCTCGCTGAACGAGAATCGTGGGTGGGAGGGCAGCGCCATCGTCGAGCCTGAAAAGCAGGTTGCGACAGCATGCGAAAGTAATACGCGGCCGGGGCGGCCCGCACGCGGGACCCCGGAGCGAGACGTGGACCGCGACCGGCTATCAGCTGGCCACCGCCAGGCCCGGGCACCGCCAGGCCGGTCCCAGTGCCTTCCCCGACTCCGATAATACGTGTCTGTGCAAGTGTTCCTCGCACATCGCCTGTGCAGGCTCCATCCAGTATGTGCCAGTGACAGAGGGACCTTGCGCCCGTCCGTCAGTCGGCTTCGCGATGGTGTCAGCGCCGAGCCTTGTTAGAGTGCTGTTGTGCTGTGTAGTGTGTACCTACTGTATGCTGCAATTGTTACTGCTCCAAGTGCGGTTAAATTTCCACCAGTTCATGGCACTTTGAGGCTTGAGCCGTTACAATTGCAGTATACAGTACACGCACAACATCCTTAAGGCGGGACCGATCGAGGTCGGGCGGCCACACGCGGACCAGGGCCGGGAGTGGGACCGCGACCGCTGTTAGTGGCTGCCCTTAAGTAGCCGGCAGCCGTACTAGCAGCAGTACCTCATGTTGATGTACATTGACCCTTGAGGTCGGTGATGTGCTGGCCGCGCTCAGCCGACAGTTGCGCGCGGCGTTGCAAGCTCACTGCTGGATTGGGCGTGCGAGTTGCCGCCGCGCGCGCGCCCGCCTCCGCGTGTGAGTGCTCACAGGCGGATCCAGAGGGGGGGACTGCCGGGGGCGCGGCCTCCCCCAGGCGCCCGGGTCGCGTGGTCGAGCCGTGCTTTGGCATCCCCAAGCCGGGGAGGTTTGGGAATTGGGGGAGGTCAAACAAGGCGACACGCGACCGGGCGCCTGGGGGAGGCCCACGCCCCCTGTAGCCCCCCTCTGGATCCGCCCCAGCGAGTGCTCCAGCCGAGCTATGGCTGAACACGCCACCCGTGGCCGGCACGTGCGTTGTGGGAAAGGAGTGTTTTGGTTGGTCGCTGACTAGAAAGTGGTTCAGAACTTGTGTGGACTGAGCGACATATGGTGGAGTGGGGTGAGAGCGCGGAAAATAAATTGTGCCAAATACCACTCGTTCTGCATTGTTTCGAAGGATTTTCCGGGTTACTGGTTGCTTTATTAGTCATCATATTGGTAAGCAAGTGTGATTTTCCCTTAAACGCACAGTGAACGCTGATATTTGACTACAAAACGCCTTTCAATCGGCCGAAGATCGGTACCGTAGAAGCAGTGCGGCGGCGGCAGCTTTTGCGTTCAGCGATATCGTCTGGACGTCACAGCCGTAGTTACAAATTCAATCAGAGAGCGCTACTTGTCGGGTATTGCCACTTCTGCGGCGGAGCAGCCTACCTGTTTATATAGCCTTGATCCAACCATAACCAGCAGAAACTCAGATTTTAAGATCAAGATGCTGATAATCTTATCCTGAGTACTTAAAGTTATTCCTCCGTTGCACAGCTTTTGGCCCCTATAAGTAGCAATCAGCACTTGCTAGAAGGACTCTGACAAGTGACAACCGATAAGGCTGATAAGAACCAAGGATAATGACAATCCGAAGTAAAGAGCAATAAGCCTTAGCTAAGCTTCAAGCTGCTCTGTTTGACCGCTAGGTTGTTTTAAATTGAGTTGTTTGCTCCTCTATGTTTGCTTTTATACGCAATTTCCGATAGTTATTCACTCAATTTTAATAAAATAAATTGATAATTCAAATTTCTGATGGTTAAATCTATCCTTTAGCTAAAGATTACGTTTATATATGTATTTGAAAAAAGTTCTTGAACACCTTTTCGGCTTTAATTACACCCAACCAATCATCGCAATTTTAGAGACATTTCATACGCAAATAATACATTATCTTATGAACCGGAAAGTGACCGGAAAGCACATGTATAAGGCAAGGCATCTAAGGCAAAATATGTCGTAAGCAAGTCCAAGGCTATATAAACCAGGGTGATAGAGGACATATAAACTGTAAGTCATAAAAGAAGATGCCAACAAAGAGCCTCCAGGCCCATAACAACAAAATTAATGCCCATAAAATTATGCCAACGAAAGTTCGTTGGCATATTTTGCTTTATTGGATAGATAGGCAATATATTGGCATTGGAACAAATATCACCTTTGCTTTCTTAATATGTTTTGATGATTGACTAACCTCAACCTGCTTGACTAACCCTCGCTGACCAAATAATTGTTATTAAATATTGCAGGGCAACATTAACGCATGAATTTTAGATGACTTCCCTCTCATCCATTCTTGAAATCATGTTGATGTATTGCAATTGCTTCTCAGTTAATTTACATAAAAAATCGATGTAGAAATGGACTTTAGGTGTGGGCAGTTTAGCCATGGTTTTTCAGGGCCCGTCATTATTAATGCGTCAGTGTGTCATCAAGCACAGGTTCTGTTCTTAAGGCATAGGCAAAGGCGGCCATGGCCCACCTGGAGGCCAGACGGGCCTGTCTTGCGACCAAGCAAGGGCCCAATGGGGTCGAAGGTCCCAGCGTTTTTATTATGTCAGGCTTCCTCAAAATGCCTTACGTCTCATTAAAGAGCTCCCACATACCTAACAAACATGTAACACGATTGTGTATTGTGTATTAACCCGTGCACTGCAGGGGGTTCGTGCCAAACACAAACTGCAGAGGGGGTGATTTCCGCCCCTGTGAGATTTCAAAAACTATGCAATGTAGCGACAAGCGGAAAACGGCATTAGATAGCTCTAGGCAAGCTCTATCGAAAGTATTTCATTCTTTTCTTGGATTTAGGTCACAATTGAAGGTCACCAGTTGGTCACCAAAGGTAGATTTTCCGGTTTTAGGACTTTTTAGGGACTCTTTTCCAGGAAACCCCGATTAATCACAGAACTCAGATAGCTAGAGCAAACGATTAGGAGGCAATCGATACTATTGAAATTGCAATCGCATGTATGTCCTCAAAATGATCTCAGGATCAAAGTTTAGGTTTCCCAGAGGTCAGAAAGTCAAAAATACTGTTTAGCAAAACAGTTTTTCGTTAAATAGCATGTCACCTAAGGAAAGATAGGGAAAATTATTTTGACGCCATCTGTTTGTCTAATTGATGTGTTTGAAACCATATACACAGTGACCTGGTAAGGTCAACTTAAAAATTTGACCTCAGGTCAAGGGTCATTGGTGACCCAGGTAGTGTCATGTTTGGATATGGCAACGCGGCCAGACGAACGAACACATTAGTGTCAAACTAAATTTGCTCTATTCTCTTTTTCTTATCAAGAGTATTAGCAAATAATTGCTGATGACCTCAGATGACCTTCACAGATTGACCTTTTAAAATTCACTGAGCAACAATTGCACCTTGATCATTTAGAATGAGCTAAAGTAGCCTAATTGATTCTGATAGAATTAGCCTGATTCGAATGCATATTTCTGAAAAAGGAAGCATTGTTATTTTTCCCATCCACTTATATGGGCGAGGTCAGGAAATTGACTGACCTTTTGGTCACCGATACGAAAAATCAGAGATAAAAAACAAATTGTAGGTACGTTGAATATTTTCTTATGAAATCCTGCAAGTTTCAAAACTTCCGAAAAAAGACTGTGGCTTTGGCACGAACGCAAACATGTGAAGGTGAGGTCAACTTGACATGGACTTGTGACCTGACCTGAGATGACCTTAAGTCCAAAATTTTCCAAAGTGTGGGTAAAGTAGATGCCCAAAACAGTGTTACGAAAAAATATGGCGGGCGCTGGCCGCGCCTCCGTTTTTCGATCTCCTGAAAAACTGAGGGTGGGGGCGGAAATCACCCCCGCCAGTGCGCTGTTAAGGATTAGAACAACCACAGGCCCGGGACCCAATTACGGATGAGTGAAATTAATATCTAAAACACACATCGTACAGTTTCAGACAAAAAATGAAAAAAAAAAAAAAAAAAAAAAAAAAAAAAAAAAAAAAAAAAAAAAAAAAAAAAAAAAAAAAAAAAAAAAAAAGAAATGAGATTATCACATCGCTGTAAATGTAAAAGTATGACACTGATGCAGGCAAAAAACCTGAACGTACAGGCAAACAAACAAAAACCTAAAATTTCATACAAAAACCTAAAAGTACAGGTAAGAGAAACTAAAAGTACAAGCAAAAAACCTAAAAGTACAGGCAAAAACCCTAAAAGTACAGGCAAAAACCCTAAAAGTACAGGCAAAAACCCTAAAAAGTGCAGGCAATAAAACCTAAAAGTACAGGAAAACCCCTAAAAACAAGTAGATGTATATAAAATACATGAGAGACAGTGACTGAGCGCAGGCGTAAAAAGTCGCAGCGCCCCTCTAACTGTAGTAGGTGCCCTGATCGTTAGCGAACACGAGGATATCTGACTAAGAGTGCGCGATGGTAGGAATATATCAGACTGAGGGTTGCTGCGAGACAGGGCGTTAAATAGTTGTGGCAGGCAAACTAAAAAGCCCCTCTTCACCGAGTCCACTCTCCCACTTCCACGCAGAATGAACAAATAAATAATAGCACTATAGCACTTGCTTGTCTGATAACATGCACACTGGAGTATGTCACTAATGCGCTCTGGAGAGGGGGCACTTCAGTTCCCCTCTATGCTCTCTGAAAGTATGAGAACCCTAATTGCTTTAAAAGGGACCTTTTTTACCATCTGATTTGCTCTGAAAGTGCCTCAAATGACTCGTCATAACGTCAGCTTGCGTCATGATCAATCAATTTACATACAGATGTCAATGTCCGCCCGTGTAGCTCAGTCGGGAGAGCGCTGGACTACAGATCTGACCCACCCTGGCAAGATGGGTTCAAGCCGCTTTGGCGCTCGCTGTTTGCTCCTGGCGGCTGGTGGCAGCGTCGTCGTCAAAGGTCAGATGAAGCCAGCGAGCCGGGCGGACCGTCCTCAGTCGTTAGGGGATGTTAAACTTTCGTCTCTAAATTCTGCGGTGACTGAATTGCGTGATCAGAGGTGGGGTTCAGGCCTTGCGCAACAAGCTTTTAGCTTAGCGTGGGTCCTGATCTCGGGAATCCATCCCATCAAAACATTCGGACTAAATTTATTTATTTTTTAAACAAGGTCACGGACACGATTTAAGTCGGTGTACCGTCTCGTTTTTTGTTTACCGTCCGATTTGCTCGCAAAAGGCCCAAAAATATGACTCGTCGTCATGTCAGCTTGCCTCATAGTAGAGCAATTCTCTATGCATTTTTTAAGGAAAACGTCATATTTGTCTCCATGACCTTGACGTTTGACCTATGAATGAAAATGCATTGACCTTGACGCAAGCTGGCGTGACGGAGGGTCATTTGAGGCCCTTTGAGAGTAAATCGGACGGTAAACGAACAAAATAGAGGGTACACCTTGTGGTGACATTTTGATGACTGCTGGAGGTCAAACCATGCGCCCTGTGGCAAAACTGATTGCATATTCGTGCATAACTAGGCGAGATCTATACATATTGTTAGCTTGGTGCTATTCAAACGCGACACTGAAAACAAATACAGATACGACGCTAATTTGACGGACATTTAGGTAGGTAGGTAGGTACTCGGACATGGTCGGATTATCGACCGGAACGGATATATCGTGGTTGGATTAAATTGGGTGCGTAGCATGAGCCGTAATGCCTGTTTGAGAAGCTAAATAATGCCTTGATAAGTCGGTTAAGATATATTTCCAACCGTCTGATTTACCTACTAGAAAATGCCGTACATCTGGTTCCCGTCAAAATTGTCGCGGCATGATCCCGACCACTATTCGGTTCCGCGAGGACATAGTGCGTGAGACGCGCACAATGAGGAACCTGCAGTAGTGTTCGACAAGAAAGCCTACTTCTTTGTGGGACTCCTACTCACGTATTCTGCTCCCTTGTAACATAAAATGTACGTGGATGTAATCTTCTTCTCGGCTTGTTTAGAAATCACGTAAGTCGTCATTCATATATCCCTGCCGTCACTTTCTTCACTATCATAGTCGAAGCCCCGTTATCTCGCACCGCGCTCGCGGTACTGTTTGACAGGTGGTTCGGCAATGGGTCAGAGAAAAAACATGCAGCGCCCTCCAAAAGATCCTCAATTTTGGCTTGCGCGCTGTTCTCTGGACGTACGTAAATTTGGATGCGACATATCGCCCCACGTCGCGAGAATGAACTGGCTGGCTACAACCGACCCAGTCTAGCTTACGAAACCCTCTTAAGATTATCTAAAAGAACCTTCTTTCACAAAATTCGTAAACCACCCGAAGAACCACAGGCTCTCGCCTGCCCGGCTTTTCCCAACAAACCTCCTGAGTTTCGAATCCCAGACCAAGCACCCGCCAGGACACTTGATTTGGCCTCCCGCGCGTGGAGAACTGAAGCCGGCCAAGAGACGCTTTCCTTCATATACTGTTAGGCACAGCGTCTACAAACGGCGGGTGTTGCCGCTTTGGTATTACTGCCGCGAGGCAAAGTCTTTAGCATACGTTAAACGTCAGCTCGGTGATCTTTTACAGGGTGTATAATGGGTGTAGTTTATGAATATGTCGGCCGCTGTGTGAGTGTGCGTATGATTTAGTGTATTTTACTTTTTAGTGTGTTTGTTGCTGAGTGTCGTTTTTAACATATCTTTACCTTTGAACCATGACGCGACACTCAGAATAGCCTTTTTTATGTATCGGAGAGTGTTTTTACTGTCAAATACAATACAATAAAATTATAGGATGCAGATGATTTAACCCTCGCCCGGGTAGGGGGGTTGATGCCACTCCTCGGTTTTTCCCAAATAACTCACGTAGTTTGTAACCGATCTCGATGAAACTTTCAGTACCCTACTTTTGAACAATTTGACACATACTCTGAAAATTTCGAACTTATAACTTTCATGACCCGTGACTTATGACCTGTTTTTCAAGGTCATGTCAGGCGAAACTGGCGTCCCATAGTATCGATGATCTCAGTTTTTTTTTTGCTTCTAACCGTTTTTAGGACAGTTTTTGAAGCTGCTTTCAAATCTTGGAGCCATTTGAAATAATTATATGTTTCACTGGGGTCATGCGCTTTCAAAGGTCAACCGAGGTCACTAACCTCAGATGACCTGACATGACCTTTTGGGAATTTGGCAGTTTTCAGGTCATTTTGTGACGCTGATCTCAAATTTGGCATGTATTAAGCATACTTAGATGCTCCTTCACTATTTTGGCTCGATCAGTATTCAATTTTCACACATTTACGATTGGTGACATTTTGGTCTTGAACATGACCTCAGAGGTCACCTATTGACCCAGCACCTTAAAATAATATGTCAAATGTCAATGGCTTCCTCTCGTCACAAGTAATACACTCGTTTTTAATCGAAGCTCTAGCTCAATTAGGGGTGAAACGCCAAAGGGGGTCGTACCAATCCCCCCCCCCCCCACCCGGACACGCAGTGAATTTGCCCTACCCCGGGCCGAGGTTAAGTGATAAGATTTGTCATGACATGCATGAATGCGCATTAATGTTGCTGTGCACGATGACTGAATTTAACGCTGTGCTGTCTACCATGATCCATGCTGCCTACCATCAATGCTCTGCAGGCTGCAGCACTCTCTGCCCTCTGGTGGCTATGCCAATTGAAACTAGCCGATTTGAGAAATGCTAGTATGAACTAACGACTTGAAGGGGAATGCAGCAACAACAACAGCAAGCTTGATAGCCTCAATGAGCTTTAGCGCCCCCAAATCCCCCCCAAACAACAACAGCAGCAACAACAAACACATTTATTTGATAAACAAAAATAAACACAAACATTGAATCGCACATCGGTGCAAAAGCGAACCCGCTTATGCATGGCACCTCTCTGCAATGGTTGGCAAGTAGGTAAACAAAGGTCGACTGGCCGCCGCCGCAAACATGGTCTATTTTTTGTTGTCCATGCCGCAACCCCAGCAGCAGCAGGAGGGGAATACGATAGGGAGGGCAATATGAAAGGGAGGGCATTGCGAACGGGAGGGCTATTCGTCATAGGGCGATTCGTAATAGGTTAATATGAACGGGAGGGCATTGCGAACGGGAGGGGATGGGAGGCATGTGACCTTCGCTGTCGGTCCGCCCTAAAACCCCAATCATCATCATCATCATCAACGGGAGGCGAATTCGTCGTTAGGCTGTTCGTAATAGTTTATTGTGAACGGGAGGGCATTGCGATCGGGAGGGGAATGCGATAGGTAGAGCAATTCGTGACAAGGGATTGCGACCCTCCCCCTTCGCTGGCCTTCAGAGGGCCCTGCCACTCTGCAGAGGCTTACATGCCCTGCTAGCATGTAAAGAGCCTTGTCGATCTTTAGAGGGCATATTCCAGTCTTTGGGGGCCTGACGATCTGCCGAGTGACCCTGTCAATCTATAGAGGGCCCTCTGCTGGCCTTTGGATGGCCCTGCCAGCCTTTAGAGGGTCCTGTCGGCCTTTAGAGGGCCCTGCCTATCTGTAGATCGTCCTGCCCATCTGCAGAGGGCCTCTACCGGCATATAGAGGGCCCTCTTACAGCCTTTAGTAGAGGTCGGGGTATGGAGTAAGCTTTTGCAATTGTGCTCGTGCATGGGGCATTCCATTTTTTTTCGCTTTCATTTAATCAGACCTCGCACAAAATATCGAAAAATTATTGATTAATTCGAAATTCATGAGCACCACCTAATTACACTAAATAGCTGAATTAGCAATTATAAATTTGCTATATCTCCCAAGCAAACATAACACAATAAATATGGACGAGTCATTCAAGGGCCCTTCCGACCGGCCCTTTCGGTCTAGCCAGGCCCTTTCGGTCTAGCCAGGCCCTTTCGGTCTAGCCAGGCCCTTTCGGTCTAGCCAGGGACCCTTTCGGTCTAGCCAGGGACCCCTCCGATCTGCCCAGCTGCTCTTATGGTCGCACTGCACTGGCTGCTTTGTCGCCCCGCCGACATGCTCAAAGTCTACGATCGACGATCGATCTATCGGCAGGAATGGAAAGCTCCGAACAAACCGGTTTCCAAGCTCATAACAAATAAGCATACAGACGCCACAATGCCCAATCAGGTTCGAGCATAAACCGGTGATGTGTGCGTTCAACGCGCACGTCAGATCCGTACTGGAGTACGCCAGCGTAGTCTGGGGCGGAGCCGCTGCTTACTCACCTTGCTCGGATGGAGCGACTGGCAACACCCCGGTTCCTCATGTGGCTGGCGACTAGAACCCAATCTCCCTGCCCTCCCATGGATATGCCAGTCTGCTTTCAAGCATTTCAATTATATAGGTCCATTAAGGGCTCGATTGGTTCAAACTGACATCATGTTCATGTACAACATCCTCCATCACCGCATCGACTGCGAGCACCTTGTCTCGCTGTTGGGTCTAAACGTCCCGGGTAGACGGTTGCGACACACTGGCCTGTTCCATGAACCGTCCGGCAGGGTTAACACGGTTAAAAACGGTATCCTAGCTCGCATTCCGCGAAACTAACCTTTTCCTACAGCACAGCCCATCCTCTGACTTCTCCCAGTCCTCTGCTCCTTTTCGTCACGACGTCCTTGCCTACGGTAGCACCCTCAGCTCAAACCTTGGCTGACGATTTAGTGGTGTAGAGATTTACGGTGTATAAATGTGCGCAGAAATGTGCCTGCTTGCGTGCTCACAAGGTGCGGCTCCTCTGGATTTGAGCCTCGTTAACCCATACGTTTATAATTTTGTCATCTTTTTTGTGTGCCTGTGCCGTATGTATGTACATATTTATTGATTTTATTCCATGGCTGCACCTGTTACTGGGAACTGCCCGTGGGTGATTATGAGCTAAATAAACAAATAAACAAATAAATGGTGGAAGTTGGCATACTCTCTGGGGTACATCTGAGAAATATGTAGTTTTGTTGTCATGCTGCTTTGAGAAAGGTTGTTTTGTAAACACCCGCTGGTGCCTTGTTTCAGGTCTTCTCTGATATTCAACATGTCGCTGTGTATAAGCACTGCAAGAAGACTAGCAAGTCTTCCTGTTAATCAGAGGCTTTGTGTGGTAAGTGTGATGGAAATGCAAACTTTGTATTGGCTTATCCTCTTTAACATTTGTTAAGCTTTTTCAGTTTTACTCTATGCGCTGAACCACGATATGTTTACATGATATTTTTATGTTTTCTCTTCTTTCATTTTTTTGGGGAGGGGGTGCTGGCTGGCCCTTAGGTGTGTGTGTGTGGGGGGGGGGTAGCTGGCTTTTCCAGTTTGTTTGTGCTCCTGCCTCCGCATTTAGTAATCGGAATGTTCCTTCTCTTCCCCTCTGTTTATGATTGTTTTTAACTGTAAATTGACCAACCCCTGCAGCTCAGTGGGAGAGCAGCTGGGGCTCCTGACCTATCCGTAAGTGTCAGCCAGGGTTCGAGTCGCTTCGGCGCTCGCTAATTGCTCCTGACTGGGATGGCCTGCGGCCGGTGGCAGCGGTCCCATTCAAGGCAGGTGACGTCAGTGAGCGGGGCGGACCGTGTCCAGGTATGTCGGGCACGTACAAACTTTCGTCTCTAAATTCTGCCAGACCAACAGGAATTGCGCGATCGGGTGGTGAGACTCAGGAGCCAGCGCAACAAAGCTTCTGCTTAGCGCGGGTCCTGACCTCGGAAAGCCATCCATACAAAACATTCGGAACTAAATTTATATAACAAATGACAAAGGGTGTATGTATCACGGATGTGAATGTGTACCTCACTTTCATCATCATTCTGCTCGCTGCCCCCCCCCCCCCTCAGCCCTCTCTCCCTCTCTACCTCGCCTCCCACGGTGAGCTATTCAGTGAGGCAGCTGATTCCAGGATTGATAGATGTGATCAGACATGGACTCGGATCCGGAGAATGGATCACGGGATCTGATCTTATCTCTGGAATATTGATCCTGACTCCACTGGGATCATAAATCCAACATTGCGTTTTATCGGGAGATCCTCTGGGATCATAGATCCTTGTTTCAGATCCATCAGCACATGTCTGACTGTGAGGTGACTCGTTTTACAAGATCACCAGCTGCCTCATGACACACGTCCAGGAAACACACGGCCCAGCAGACAGCCAAGCCTCGCTACCATTCCCCGAGTATTGCAGTATTGCGCCCTGTCCAGTGCACAGTGTGGCCAAACACCAGTTTAGCCTGAATTTATTCGTAGTGCCTGTCGTTTTCGCTGAAAATGATTACAGTGAACTTTTAGCCAATTTTAAAACTACTACTAATTAAGCTTTATGCAACAATTGGCTCGATTCCGAATTTCGTGCGTACTTGGCGGATCCAGAACGTGTATTGGGGGGGCTAAATTCAAAAGTTTCAACAAATTTAAAAACTTATTTGATTTTAGCTCTGTGTACGTTATTGAATCGCGTTTGAAGCAAACATCCTAAATTCAAAGTTGATTTAGATTTCCTTCTACAGTTGAAAATTCTGTCAATTTCGCCGATTCAGCGATATGTGGGGAAGGTGCCTAAGCGCTGCCATCCCCCCTTGATCCGCTGTGTTATTCGGTGCAAGCGACTATTTATGGTTCTTTTGCGTTAATATCAAATGTAATGAATGAGTATAAAATCATCTAATTGAAGCTGTGTTGACGCCGTTATTAAAGGTAGAGCTTTTTTACTTGTTACAACAGATTTGGCAATTATTGCGGTTTCCTGATCTCCTCAGTGGGCCTGAAAAGGGAGAACATACATTTTCGGTGTCCCTTTATGATCACACTTCATGACACAACATGACACAACATGACGAAAGATCTTATCATCGCTCACACGACCTCACTACCTACTCGGCGATACATTCTGTTTCTGATACATCATGCTGCAGCTAGAAATGCAATTTGTGGTAGCAGCTGGACGGCCTGCAAGATCGTGTTGATCTGGTGCGATCAGCTGCTTGGTTGACTCTGATTTTCAGGCTGGCAACCCGGCGGTGTTTCCGTTGTTGAGTTTTCCACTGCCTTCCGCCCGCGGCTCGTCGACTCGCAGCCCCATTCGGCGTATCTGACGGCTCTTTCACCCTCATTCTGCCTTGCTGGTGGTGTTCCTTGGCTCTTGTTTTCCCGCCTTGGAAGCGGTTAACTCAGGTAGAGGGAGGCATCGAGCACTAATCAGCAGTGCAGTACGTGCTCAGGCATTACTCCCAGGACCAGGGATTATGTTGTGACGGACCGGTCCGCGGCAGCTGCAGGTCGTGAAAGTTCTTCAGCGATGGGACCACACATGCTACAACCTCACTGCAACCCCAATGTCTTACACACACCACACAGAAGGCAATCAAAAGCTATTGGTAGCTGCATCCATTGACGTAACAAGCAAAGGCCTTCGTTTGTAAATTGTAATCTACCTTTCGTGTGTGCAGGCCCGCAAGCCTGCGGCCGCCGCCCCAAGCTGGGTCGTGTCACGCCAGCCAGCGCCACGATCGGACAAAGTCAGAGCTGAATGAGCGGCGGGGAGGCAGGGTTGGGGCAGGCAACTATTGTCGCCCCTATGCAGAAAAAGTACGCTGAACTCAGTCGTAGTATTTTTCTTGATCCTTTTGATTCTCGTTTGTTTTATTTCTTTGTAAAGTTACTTTTCTTGAAAACGTCAGATGTGAAGAGGTCCTATTTATGTAAATATAAATTTCCAAATTTACTCCACAGAAAACGCATTTTAAACAACTTCAATAATTCCTTTATGAGTTTCTGATCTGTTTGATGCCTTCGTTTTCCCAATTTATTATCCGGGATCACAGCGCCTAGCGCGTGAAAACAGGAAAACTTTTTTCCGCTTACCACAGCGCGTTTTTGAGGAAAACTAGTGGTGTGTGCCACTTTGAAACAATTTATTATAGCCTAAAAACGTAAAATAGGCCAGGGAATGATACCGTCTAACCGATACCACTTTGGACCATTTTCCATCCAAAAGTTGCATCGTAGGCATCAAATTCAGAAATCAGGTTTTTGAATAAATTCAGGCTAAACTGGCATTCGGCCACACTATGCAGTGGTCCGCCGACCCTGACTGTCTGACTGTCTGACTGTCTGACTGTCTGACTGTCTGACTGTCTGACTGTCTGACTGTCTGACTGTCTGACTGTCTGACTGTCTGACTGTCCGACTGTCCGACTTTCCGACTGTCTGACTGTCTGACTGTCTGACTGTCTGACTGTCTGACTGTCTGACTGTCTGAACTGTCTGAACTGTCTGAACTGTCTGAACTGTCTGAACTGTCTGACTGTCTGACTGTCTGACTGTCTGACTGTCTGACTGTCTGTCTGACTGTCTGTCTGACTGTCTGACTGTCTGTCTGACTGTCTGACTGTCTGACTGTCTGACTGTCTGACTGTCTGTCTGTCTGTCTGTCTTCCTGTCCTGTCTGTCCTGTCTCTGTCTGTCTGTCTGTCTGTCTGTCTGTCCTGTCTGTCTGTCTGTCTGTCTGTCTGTCTGTCTGTCTGTCGTCTGTCTGTCTGTCTGTTCTGTCTGTCCTGTTCTGTCCTTGTCTGTCCTGTCTGTCTGTCCTGTCTGTCTGTTCTGTCTGTCTGTCTGTTCTGACTGTCTGTCTGTCTGTCTGTCTGTCTGTCTGTCTGTTCTGTCTGTCTGTCTGTCTGCTGTCTGGTCCTGTCTGTCTGTCTGTCCTGTCTGTTCTGTGGTCTGTCTGTCTGTCTGTCTGTCCTGTCTGTCTTCTGTCTGTCTGTCTGCTGTCTGTCTGTTCTGTCTTGCTGTCTGTCTGTCCTGTCTGTCCTGTCTTCTGTCTGTCTGTCCCTGTCTGTCCTCCTGTCTGTCTGTCTGTCTTGTCTGATCTGTCTGGTCTGGTCTGTCTGTCTTGTCTGTCCTGTCTGTCTGTCTGTCTGTTCTGTCTGTCTTGTCTGCTGTCCTGTCCTGTCTGTCTGTCTGTCTGTCTGTCCTGTCTGTCTGTCTTGTCTGTCTGTCTGTCTGTCTGTCTGTCTGTCTGTCCTGTTCTGTCTGTCTGTCTGTCTGTCTGTCCTGTCCTGTCTGTCTGTCTGTCTGTCTTGTCTTCCTGTCTGTCTGTCTGTCCTGTCTGTCTGTCCTGTCTGGTCTGTCTGTCTGTCTGTCTGTCTGTTCTGTCTGTCTGTCTGTCTGTCTGTCTGTCTGTCTTGTCCTGTCTGTCTGTCTGTCTGTCTGTCTGTCTGTCTGTCTGTCTTCTGTCTGTCTGTTGTCCCTGTCTGTCTGTCTGTCTGTCTGTCTGTCCTGTCTGTCTGTCTGTCTGTCTGACCTGACCTGAACCTGACCTGAACCCTGACCCTGACCTGACTGACTGACCTGACCTGACCCTGACCTGACCTGACCTTGACCTGACCTGACCTGTACCTGACCTGAACCTGACCTGACCTGACCTGACCTGACCTGACCTGACCTGACCTGACCTGAACTGACCCTGACCCTGACCTGACCTGACCTGACCTGACCTGAACCTGACCTGACCTGACCTGACTGACCTGAACCTGACGCTGAACCTGGACTGACCTGACCTGACCTGACCTGACCTGACCTTGACTCTGACCTGACCTGACCTGACCTGACCTGACCTGACCTGACCTGACCTGACCTGACCTGACCTGAACCGTGACCTGACCTGACCCTGACCTGCAACCTGACCTGACCTGACCTGACCTGACCTGACCTGAACCTGAACCTGACCTGACCTGACTGACCTGACCTGACCTGACACTGACCTGACCTGACCTGGACCTGACCTGACCTGACCTTGACCGACCTGACCTGACCTGACCTGACTGGACCATGACCTGACCTGACCTGACCTGACATGACCTGACCTGACGCTGAACCTGACCTGACCTGACCTGAACTGACCTGACCTGACTGACCCTGACCTGACCCTGAACCTGAACCTGCCTGAACCTGACCTGACTGACCTGAACCTGACCTGACCTGACCTGAACCTGACCTACCTTTGACCTGACTGACCTGACCTGACTGACCTGACCTGACCGGACCTGACCTGACCTGGACCTGACCTGACTGAACCTGGACCTGGACCTTGACCTGACCTGACTGGACTGACATGACCTGACTGACCTGACCTGACCTGCCTGACCTGAACTGACCTACACCTGACCTTGACCTGACCTGACCTGACACTACCTGACCTGACCTGACCTGACCTGACCTGACCCTTGACCTGACCTGACTGACCTGACCTGACCTGAAACTGACCTGAACCTGACCTGACCTGACCCTGACCTGACCTGACCTGACCCTGACCTGACGCTGACCTGACCTGACCTGAACTGACCCTGACCTGAACCTGACCTGACCTGACTGACCTGACCTACCTGACCTGACCTGACTCTGACTGACTGACCTGACTGACCTGACCTGACTCGTGTACGCCGTCGGACCTGCATCGCTGCATTCCAATGCAACCGATGACCTCCTGACCTCGTACCCTGACACGGTGAGAACCCCTGACCTGACCTGACGCGGGGCGTCCTGCACGAGAGGCTACCCTAGTGGAGGGAAGGGCGTCTGCTAGCATTCCAGTCGTCCTGCTACGCAGTCCAGAGGCCTGACGGCGGTATCTGGCTTGAGGTCGTTACCTGGTCTGAGCGAGGTACCTGACCTTAGGGCAGCACCTGGTCTGAGTGCGGTACCTGGAGTGAAGGTGGCACCTGCTCTGAGGTCGCCTGTCTCTTCTCTTGTTTTATTTTATTCTGCCTTACTTGGCCACTGGCCATCATCAAATCAGTTTACTAGATTAACCCGCTCCCTGGTGGGCCTCCGAGACAACTTCGCCATGGTGGGGGTCAAAATGACACCCCCTCTAACTCGAAAACGAAAAGGGATAGAAAGACACAGAAAAAAACGTTCGAAAACTCTCAACGTGTAAATTCGAAGTTACAGAGACCATTTTTAGCTGAGGTCAATATTGAGGTAACCAGAGGTCAACAAAGGTCAAATTTCACAGTTTTTGGACTTTGCTTTGAACAGCCCCGCACGTATATCTCGTGAACTATGATAGCCAGGAACAAATGAAAACAAACAAACAATCGAATGCTCATTAAAAATGCAATTGTACTGGGTGGTTTCAAAATTGAGCTCAGATCAATAGTTAAGGCTCCAGAGATCATCGAAGGTCAGGAAAACAAGAAAAAGGTCAAAAATGCCGTTTTTGGTAGAATTTGTTTTCCTGAATACCTTTTTATCTAAAAATGATAGAGCAATTAATTTAACACCATCGTGTTCTTCTCGTCAAGGCACGTTGAAAAATATACTTGGTGGCCTGATAAGGTCAATTTCAAAATTTGACCTCAGTTCAAGGTCATTTGGTGACCCGGGTAGGTCATGTTGCATATGGGGCGATGCGGTCAGACAAGAAAAACACAGTGGTGTCAACCGCTCGTCTATATCTTTTTTCTATCAAGAGTTATTAGTAAGTCATTGCTGATGACCTCAGATGACCTCAGATGACCTTTTAGAGATTACTGAGCATCAATTGCACCTTGATAATCCAGAATGAGCTAAATAACATGATTCTGGAAGAATTAGCCTCATCCAACGCATATTTTATTAATAGTTTGTTTATTTTCCCGTTCACTTATAATGGGGAGGTCAGAAAATTGACCTGACCCTAGGCCACCGATGCTAAAATTCGAGATACACCAATGGTAGGAAATTATGACCTGATGAAATACTGCAAGTTTCAAATCTTTCGGACAAAAACTGTGGCTTTGGCACGATCACAAATATTTTGGAAGGCAAGGTCACTTAAAGGGAATGTTTCACTTCTCTGAAAGTTGTCCAATGTACGCCGCTTGTGGTGCAAAATATGAAGTAATTGCTGCCGAACACCGATTCGACATTTGTTTCCACAAACAGTGCTCAATTTCATGAAAAACTAAGTTTTAGTATTTGGCTGATGACGTCATATGAAGGAATTTTTGAAATCGAAAAAAAATCACGCTGCATATGTATGACTAGCTGATGGCTAATGGTAGGAAGCCCCAAAGGTAAAAACAAGTCGACTCATTCAACATTTGATAAAAAAAAGATGCTCATCGGCTTTAAGGCGCTACCCTAAGACACTAGGGCCTTATTTTTGCAGTTGTCAAAACCAAACTAAAATTTACTTTCGATTAGACCTCTTAGGTGTTTAACTTCTACAATACTTATTTCAATGAATTCCAACAATTGGCCTCTCAAAACTCAAATCTTATGTTAATGTGAAACATTCCCTTTAAAGGAATGTTTCACTTCTTCTGAAATTGTCCAATGTACGCCGCTTGTGGTGCAAAATATGAAGTAATTGCTGCCGAACACGATTTTGACATTTGCTTCTCACAAACTGTGCTCAATTTCAGGAAAAACTAAGTTTTAGTATTTGGGCTGATGACGTCATATGAAGGAATTTGTGGAAATCGAAAAAAAATCACGCTGCAATATGTATGACTAGTGTATGGCTAATGTATAGCCCAAATGTTAAAACAAGTCTACTTTCATCAACATTTGATAAAAAGGGATGACGACATCGCTTTAAGAGGCTACCCTAATACACTAGGGCCTTATTTTTTGCAGATGTCAAAACCAAACTAAAATTTACTTTTGATTAGACCTCTGTGGGTGTTTTAANGTCCCGTCCTTCGGCAGTAGATGCCGTGTGACCGATGATTGTGTGTGTGTGTGTGTGTGTGTGTATGTGTGTGTGTGTGTGTGTGTGTGTGTGTGTCTCGGCCACTCGACCGGAGGGACTGACGGCACTAATTAGTGTCCGGGTCCGGACCGTCGCCGGTGTAACCACTGCCGACGGAGCGGAACTAACCGGGGCAGGCGCGGACGGCGCGAGTGGCGCGGACGGCGCGAGCGGCGGCGCGACGCTCAAACAATCACAGGGCGTCCCGACCACTGCTTTCCGATCCGGACCGACCAGGAACGCAGGGTGCGTCCGAGCAGCGGTAAAGTGGTGGAGTGGAACAACAGTGACAACCCGCTGGGAAGGTGACGTCGACAATCAAGCTACGGTCTTTGTTATTTTAGAGTATGTGTTGTTGTAGAGGGTACGAATTTTAGGTCTAGGAAACTGGGGACATCGTTCGGTTGGATGACGTGCGGACACGTTCGGTTTCTGGTGAAGCATGGGATAGCTTTGGTCAGGTAACTTGGGTTCACGTTCGGTTAGGATGACTCGTGGCGCGGACCACCCCCAAAAACCGGATTATTCTTTCGGTTTTGAAGTTAGGATCAGCATGGGATACGCTTTGGTCAGGTAGAGCTGGGTCAAGTCGGTATAGGATCACGTTGCCGGTACACGTCGGTTTCTGGTTAGGATATCATGGGTACGCTTGGTCTAGGCTAACTTGGGCACGTTCGGTTAGAGTAACGTGCGCGGATTCACCGTTCGGTTCTGCGCTTAGGATAAGCATGGGGTAATACGCTTGGTCCAGGTAACTTGGGTTCTCCAGTTCGTTAGTATGGATCGTTGCGGACCACGTTTCGGTTTCTGGTTTTAGGATTATCATGGATACGCTTGGTCAGGTAACTTGGGTCACGTTCGGTTAGGATGACGTGCCGGACACGTTCGGTTTCTGGTTAGAATAGCATGGGATACGCTTGGTCAGGTAACTTGGGTCACGTTCGGTTAGAATGACGTACCGGACACGTTCGGTTAGGATGACGTACCGGACACGTTTGGTTAGGCTAACATGGAATACGGTTGGAATTAATCGTCGAGGACACATGGGACTGTCCGGTCTTCAGGCCAGGACTGCAGGAATATTTGGAAATTACCCTACTACCAAATTAGTACAGTCAATAATACTCAGGGAGCCGTCAGGAAAGAGAGAGGTGATAAGGAGCCCTTCCGTGACGGCAGGGAGAACAGGTGCAACGGGCACGCACCCCCCCCCCCCTCTCTCCCGGAGTGTGACAAGAGCCAAGGCTGGCAATGTCAGCGGTGCAGGATCCGTCAACAGACGCTCAATTACCGGCCGGGCTGACTGTCACGGACGGCCGCACGGCAAACAATATAGGATAGCTTTCTATACGATAATGAAGACATTTCGATTCATGACATACAAGCAGAATATAAAAGCATCATGTTGTTGTCGACGGCTTTGATGCAAGTGCGTTCATGTGCTGCTTGGCCTGCTTCGTAAAGCTCGAGTTTATGATTGGTAAATAGTAATCGTACGGACAGTTTTGGTCATCTTCTTTCTGTAACAGTCGGCCTAGAAGCAGACGGTTAGGTTAGGTCTCAGAAGACTGTCTGTTGTGCTGGCCACACGGCTCTATTCTGGGTGGACGGTCCAAGGCTTCAGAAGACTGTCTGTTTTGTCTTGGCCGCACGCTGATCTGGTGGGACGGTTAGTCTCAGAAGATGTCTGTTGTCTGGCCACACGCCTGATCTGGGTGGACGTTAGTTCTCAGAAGACTGTCTGTTGTGCTAGGCCCGCTCGGCTTGATCTGGAAGTGGACGGTTTAGGTTCTCAGAATGAACTGTTGTTGTGCTGGCCGCAACAGGCCTGATCTGTGTGTGACAAACTGGTTAGGTCTCAGTAAGACTTGACTGTTGTGCTGGCCACACGGCCTGATCTGGGTGGAACGTTAGAGTCTCAGAATGTTCTGGTTGTGCTGCCACACGGCCTCTGATCCTGATCTGCGAGTGGCAGGTTAGTCTCAGAAACGTCATGTCTCGTGTGGCACATCGCCTGATCTGGGTGGACGGTTAGGTCTCAGAAGACTGTCTGTTGTGCTGGCCACACGGCCTGATCTGGGTGTGCCGACAGCGCCCTCTCACCGTATACCTTACCTTGAGTTGGTGACACTCTAGCACAGCACACAGTTCTGTAACAGGCGGAACAGGTCATGACTGACGGTCTAGTATATTGGCGCGTCTATTTGTACTCATCGAGATCAAACCAGGTTTATCCAATAAGCGATATGATGAAGTTAAGGAAGTGTCGACCTTCTCTTATTTATTTGAATTGGCAATGCACCCGGACTGGAAAAGTACTGCCGAAGATATATTTACCGCGAAAAGTACATGAAACACTGATCACGTCATATCTAAGTAAAGTAGCATATGGTGCAAATTCGAGTATTTTTGAATTAAATCATCTAGCATTGTACAAACGGACGCTGAAAGCTTACTGAAAATGCATGGTAATTGGCAACAATTCAACACACTTCCATGGTTGTTTCCGCCTCCCACATTTGCTGCCGTAAGAATGCTCCGCAACATAATTTTCAATGGGTGTCTAAGCCCAAGCCCAGCCCAGCCGAAGCCCATGAACACCAAGCTCAGACCCGGACCAGACTCATTCAAATTCATAAAATTGAGGCCCATTCCAAGTCTGGCCCATCCATATTAAGCAGTTAATTATTTTCACAAAATTTACAACCATTATCCTAACATATTTATTTGCATGCTTTTAACGATAAATAATATCACGCACTTGTGTATTGCTGTGGCTTTTGACTCATCAAACAATTTTCGGTCAATCAATCAATCAATCAATCAGTATATTCAAACCATCCACGATGTGGCTCTTACGGTTTGACATGTACATTACACAGCAGTAACGGTACCTATCCTAACACACCACAACACAGCAGTAGATAATGCTATAGAGAACTGAAACATATGAATAAGGACACTAGACAGTTAGACGTTTTACCGATGGCTCCATTCCTACGCCACCCACCAAAACCTCGCCCTACCACCCCTCATGGCCCACCCTTCCCTCTCCCCCCCCCCTCCCCCCCCTCCCCCCCCCCCCCCCCCCCCCCCTCCCCTCACCCTCCCCCCCCCCCCCACCCCCCCACCCCCCCCGGCCTCGAGCGAAAATGCTTTAACAACTTTGTAAAATGTTTTCAAATCGTTTTTAGCTGTAAGTCGTCTTCAAACGATGGACCAATTTGCGAGAAAATGTTTTAACCCTCGTCACGCCGGTCCCGTAGGGCGAGGTTAACACAATTTTTTTCTCGGCAAGTTAGTCCATCGTGGAAAGTGGCTTACTAACACCCTAAAACACCCTTAAAATGCTGCAAAACATCTTCGGCGAAAAAATAATCCATCGTGGTTAAACGGCTAAAAGTAGAAAGCTAAAATGTGCAAACGGTAATAATACGGGGAATAATTATGAACGCATCTAACAAATTATTGCTAGGTCGGTAATGCCGGACCTAAAAGCGCCCATGCGTCTGCACGGCACGGGTGGATCGAGGACAGGCTATTCCAGGCCACAAGAGCACGAATATGAGAAAGCATTCTGCGTAAGCGGCTAGCCTGCACTTAGGTAAGGGATTGGAGAATGGTCCCTGCTTTGATGCGGCGTAAGTGCGGCGGTCCGAACAACAGCCGGAGCGGGTCACAAACATAAGCGCGCAGCCTCGGCCGGGAATGCCGTCCACACGCAGTACCTTATGCACTTTGTGGCGTCGCGTTGGTGACAGACACAGGGTCTCGATCCTAGGCCATCCTAAGATAATTTAGAGCGGGGTGATGGTGCTGATCGTTTTGGGAATCCCTGTGAACAATTCTCGCAGCGAAATTTAATTGAGTTTTTTGAATTTTGTAGAGCTGGCCCTTAGCTGCACCACCCCACACGCAGAGACAGTAGATGATGTGAGGAAACACGTAGGCCTGAATTATTACTTTTCGCGGTCAACATTGTCATACTGGGTCAGACTTTGGATCGGACATGATTTTGGATTCTTACATCTTTCACCACTGCTAGGTACTTGCCATGATTTATTGTTCTCATATAATTGTCAAAATGTATTGTTTAAGTGTCTTATACCATTTATTAACATATTTACCTAGTTAAACATCTGGATGTCAAGTTAAAAAATAACGGCTAGCGACATGACTCAAAAATTGTAATACCCATGTCCACTCAGTACCCATGAAAAGTAAAAAAATGCATACCCAGCCAAGACAATCGGAAGAATTGAGTGGGCACCAATGGGTGCACCCGATCCATTGAAAACACTGCTCCGCAATGCATTGGTGAATTGCGGTACAGCCTATCACTTGTTGAGTTAAATCAGCTTCCTTCGTTACTTTTGTTCTGCGCTCATGCAGAGCGCACATGCAAGGCCGAGCGGGTAATTCAAGTTTGAATATGATTGGAGGTCTGATATTGTTCTCTGATTGCACTGATGCATCACATTTTAAGAAATTTATTGATGATAGATGCATTCCGACTTATAACGACTCACATTTTTTTTTTAAGTCAACTCAAGTCTGACTCAACAGCCGAAGAACTGACTCGACTCTTGACTCAAGTTCTGTTTCCAACAGATTGAATCAACTCGACTCTTGACTCAAGTCCCGCTTTTTCAAAAAATTAAGTCAACCCAACTCATGACTCAAGTGCAGTTTTAACAAAGTCATTCGACTCAACTTAAAAATACATTTGAGTCGACTCCATTTGACTCATCAGAAGTTTCATTATAAGTTACTTGATGTTGACCATGGGGGTCGGGTCGGGTGTCAGAAAATTATCATTCTATTTAGTGTAAATTGGTTTGCTCAGGTGAACGGGCGTGGCCCCATTGCCCCCTTAGCTATGTCCAGCTGTTGCATTTGCTCACCTTTGTTTGAGTCTACTCAAGTCTGACTCACAACTAGAGGTAGCAAAACGTGGACTCAAGGACCCGGTCTCTGGACCCAGTTGGTCCCAGACTGGGTCCCGCCAAATGATACCGGGACAGACTGGGTCCAACTTATGTTTCATGCTGGTTTCACGCAAGTATAGCTGATACGCAGGTTTCTATGTACGGTTCTGTTTGGTCATCTGAACTGTAATGTTATTTGCAACCTACAAGAGTTAGTTTACTTACACTAGTCACTAGATGTGAGTGCAGATTTGTCAATATTAGCTGCGAAACGAAAATTGGCTGCTAGTTGGGTTTCAAACTGGGTCCAAACATGCCTCGCAACCGGGTATAACTGGCCCATTTTTCAGCTTTTGGAACCGGGTCGGGTCTGGGTCCCAAAAATCTCAACTTTTGCGCCACCTCTACTTCACAACCGAAAAACTAACTGACTAATCTTGACTCAATTCTGGTTTAAATAGATTGAATCGACCTCGGCTTTTATCGGCTTGCGTAAGGGCCTCAGTCCTTGATTCCCTGGGATATTTTAAAGTGTCTCGACTGTCGACGGGGTGTGTGGTCTGTTTTTACGGCATTGTAATTTGCTGCTGTCAACTGATCACGTTGCCCATGATGAGCTTCGCCAGAAGTATGCCGCCGTGGTTTTGACCGAGCTGCACGTGATCTCCTGCGGCGAGCAGGAAGCGGCGCAGAAGCGCAAAAAGAGTCACCCCTTCTGAAGGACAACGTGCTGCTCATTCTAGACTTCGAGTCCGATTTTAGCTTCAACAGACGTCAAATATCGCGATTAATTTGCTAAGGATTTGGTCCGTGATTCAAGACAATCCTAAGAGGTATTGCGTCTTCATACAAAAAACTTGACAATCTCCTCACACGATGTCACCTGTCTGGAGTGCGAACTGCCGTAACGTGTGTTTTAAGTCTGACGAGGAGCGCGCTAACTGTGCTGAACTCCGTGTTTTTGCCCACTGAAGTTCTGCAATCCCCTTGTCAACGTGTACTACTCCACCTGCGCTTAACGCCCCGGGGCTAGATAAGCTTTTTCTGTACCGCAGGGCGCGGATCTTCGTTTTTGTTGCACGAGCTGAGGCGCTCATGAGGCACAAGGCCTGCGGCCCCGACGGACTTAGCGCTAGGAATTCTGAAAAAGTGTGCTGATGAACTGGCCGTGCCACTAGAATATTAATTGTAGAATCCTCTGTCAACACTGGTGTATTTCTAGCGTCTGGAAACAAGCAAATGTGATTCGCGGTTTTTTAAAAAGGGCTCGAAAAAGCTCCCTGAAAATTACAGACGCCGTGGTTCTCTCCTCCCACTTTGGCTCCAAGATCCTAGAAAGGTTGTCTCTGAGAGCTTCTACATCCTGTCCTTCCAAGCCTTCGGTTTCCCAAAACGGATTCCTGTCCCAATCGATCCTGCGTCTCTAACCTATCCTGCTTTCCTCGAGCACTGCTGGTTTCTACCATTTCGAAAGGGCCAACAAGACTGACACAATTTACACTGATTACTCGTCTGCATTCAGAGCGTTATATATTTCATCCTCACAAGTCCTCCGTCATCCTTCTGTATTCACTTGGTGTCGCGCTAGCTCTGGCTGAAATCCCCTACCGTCCCTAGCGCACCGCAAACGCTGTCGTCGCTCAACGGGAAACACTCGCAGCTGCGACTCCCGTGCAAGTCCCTGGAGTCCCGAAGGCAGTATCCTGGGTCCTCTATTGTTTGCCTGCTATGTAAGGCCGATATTCCTGATCACATCAAGACTCAGTGCATTATGTACGGCGGACGATGTGAAGCTATACCATCGGCATTAACTGTCAGAATGCACGTCACACGCTCCAGGCTGACTTGACCGCCTACTCCAAGTGGTCCGACTCTGGCGGCCTACGGCTAAACCCATTCCAAATGCAAATCCATATCCTTTCCCTCCGCACCTCTCCTATTCACTTCAATCCTAACAATCCTAACGGCATCAGCTGAACGCTGCGAGCAGATCGTGACCTCGGCGTGTTGCTGGACTCCAAGCTGACGTTTGCCCACCACTTTGAAGCCAACCACATGGCAAAGCCAACAGCAATGCTACGGGCTACTCATACGGAGCATGAGACGCCAACAATCCCCAGTCAGGTTCGCAGCCATAGAAGCGGTGATTGTGTGGCGTTTCCAACGCGCACGTCCAGATCCGTACTGGAAGTACGCCCGCGTAGTCTGGGGGCTCGGAAGCCGGCTTGCTACTTCACCTTGGCTCCAAAGATGGAGCGACTGCAAACACCGGGTTCCCTTCATGTGGCTGGCGGCTAGAACCCAATCTCCTGCGGCCTGCCTCCCATGGATTAATTGCCAGTTTCTGCTTCGCATTTCAATTATAGTGTCCATTAAAGGCTCGAATCTGGTTAAACTGACATCATGTTCATGTACAACATCCTCCATCACGCATCGACTGGCGAAGCACCTTGTCTCGCTTGTTTGGTCCTAAACGTCCGGGTAGACCGGTTGCGACACACTGGCCTTTCCATGAACCTTTCGGCAGGTTAAAACACGTTAAAAAACGGTATCCTAGCTCGCATTCGCCGACAACTGTTTTAACCTTTTCCTACAGCACGCCCTCCCTCTTGACTTCTTCAAGTCCTCTGCTCTTTTCGTCATGACTCCTTGCTACGGTACTACCCTTCAGCTCAAACCTTGCTGACGGATTGAATGGTGGTAAGATACATACGGGTATAAATGTGCGCAGAAATGTGGCTTGCTGTCGCGCTCACAACCAGGTGCGGCTCCTCTGGTTTGAAGCCTCGTTAACCCATTCGTTTATAATTCATTCATCTTTTGTGTGCCCTGTGCCGTAATGTAATGTACATTTTATTGATTTTATTCCATGACTACACCTGTTACTGGGAACTGCCCGTGGGTGATTATGAGCTAAATAAAAAAACAAACAGACTCGACTCTTGAATCAAGTCCCGCTTTTATCAATTAAATCGACTCAACTCTCCGTCCCTGTAGCTTAGTGGGAGAGCGCTGGACTCCTGACCTATCCCGGTAGTGGCAGCCCGGGTTCGAGTCGCTTTGGCGCTCGCTATTTGGCTCCTGACTGGTATGGCCTGCACAGCCGGTGACAGCGGTCGCACTCAAGGTCAGGTGAGGTCAGTGAATGCGGACGGACCTGTCCAGGTATGTCGGGGAAACGTCAAACTTTCGTCTCTAAATTCTGCCGGCCAACAGGAATTGCGCGATCGGGTGGTGAGGTCAGAACCAGCGCAACAAGCTCTGTTTAGCGCGGGTCCTGTCCTCGGAAAGTCATCCATGCAAAACATTCGGACTAAATTTATTTTAAAAAAATCATGACTCATCCAAAAATGTCTGACTCATAAGTCGATTCATGACTCAACTCTGAGTCGGTTACAAGTCTGAGATGCATGAGATCCCGCGTGACCTAAGCTAGGAAAACAGTAGACTAGACTTGAAACTACAGTCCTAAAGGGTCAGCTGACAGTTATAATAGAAGTGCAGGGTGAAGGCGTCGGCCTTGTCCGGCTCGTACATACATTACTGCTCTCTCATGGAACGGACTGTCATACCTACATCTTCTCAATGGCATCTGTGCGCTGTTAGTGAGCGCGTTTGTCGGGTGGCCTGCTGTGCCGTGGATGTCATAGGCGTTGGGTGAGGGTGTGCAGTTGAGGCGCCATTAAACCCAAATCATCATCACCCGGGTGATGGTGTGGCGGGTGTCGGCGCCATGGCAGCCTCAGTAGCGGGTGATGGTGTGGCGGGTGTCGGCGTCATGGCCGCCTCAGCTAGCGGGTGATGGTGGTGGCGGTGTGGCGCGCCATGGCAGCCTCAGTAGCGGGTGATGGTGTGGCGGGTGTCGGCGCCATGGCAGCCTCAGTAGCGGGTGATGGTGGGGCGGGTGTCGGCGCCATGGCCGCCTCAGCAGCGGGTGATGGTGTGGCGGGTGGCGGCGTCATGGCCGCCTCAGCAGCGGTCATGTCACGCCAGCTGAGCGCGGCTCGGTCACTGGACTCCCTGCAGGGCCCTTCACCAGCCGGTGACAGGTGGCTCGTGAAATGGGACGGCGCGGCGCCCGGGCCGGCCGCTGTTTTTAGCGGGTCAGCTGCCAGTCATGGCGGGTGTCGGTGCCGGTGCCGACACTGACAGGAAAGAGGCTACTACTGTGGTAGTGGTAAGATGCAATGGGCGTCTCAAGAATTTCACTGTACACTGTAGAGCAGCTGCTGTGATTTCCGACTCTCTTTTCTACGGCCTTTCTTTCCAGATTACATACGACGGGAGGCGAGACGGATGTCTTCATATTATCCGACCGTCTCAAACTCAACACCATGAAGACAAATGCGTACAATTTGAGTTAAACCCAAGCATCGCTCTTTCGTACGTTGCGATCCTGTGTCAATGAAGGAGGTGCATGGAACTTGACTGCGAGCTGTCTGAAGCTTTCCTTGTAACGAAATTATCCGGACATCATGTTTTCCGCTCGTATCGAAAGACGTCCGCTTCAATATGTAATGGCTGCATGCCCAGGTTGTTGCGCAAGGTGGTGGTAAGACCCACTCATGTTGGGAGGTCATGTAGGCTGCCTGGGTGCGCTGTCGGTCCGTTTCCGAGTCCGATTGGTGACGTTTCTGCGCCACATCATGATGACTCTCATTGGGCCACTGGGTGAAAAGTGTCTTGTGGCCGCAGCCGGGCTGGGTGCCTTGCAGGCCAAGCCCCACCTTGTCACTGTCTTCAGCAGACTGCAGCCTGACTTCCTTTCTGTCTGAATGAACAGCTGCCGACAGACGATCTTTTGGGTGTTCTTCTGATCTTCTGCGAAAGAAGCGGCTGCATTCTTTTCTCATTGTTGCCCTGGACGAAAACTGGAAAGTGACTCTGGCGGTGACCCGTCCCGTACTTAGGGCTCGGGTCACCGCCCAAAGGTTTGGTCGCCCGGGCAATGTAAGCCGAAAGCGCAGGTACGGATTCATCAAATTTCCCCGCTCCTACCTCCACACAGGGACGAGTGCGAGCGGAAACTGCGCAAAAATAGATGTCCGGGAAATTTTGTTACACCCTGTAGGTTATAGATCATGCAGTGATAGCCACAGGTACCTATATGTTAGTACCTATGTTCCTTTGTTCCATCTTATTTTGAATATTCGTTACCCCTTAAGCATTTTAATGCTTTTAGTCACATTATAGAGCGGAAATGACTATGAACCCCATTTAAATGACTATAAATGACGATAAATCCCCATTTGGTTTCCTTTGAATGAACACTCACTCCTCGCCCTTGGGTGCTGAGTACATTCCAATATTCCATGCTCACTAGCCGTCTGAGCATGCTGCAATGTACCGGTCTGTGAATAATGGTACACACTTGCATATACCTATGTCTTTTATTCTGTATATATACAGAAGACAATCAGATTGTGAAACAATGAGTCATGTTATAAGTTAAACGCTACAATGCTGCGTAATTTCTCGAAACTACAGACAAAACGACTGCGACTTTATCTGGTAAAAGCGATAAGTGATAAGTAACGAGCATTTCAGTTGCGATTTTGTTTTGCTTTTTTATATTCAATCACCAACATGCCCAATTACGGGTGAAGTCAAATCAACAATCAGGTACACATCACACTTCCCAATCGGAACACCCTTTCATCAATGCTGCGTCACATGGTGGGTCTCACAGTTGATGCATGCGCCAATATCTGCCGTTTCAGCTGCCCTAGTGTATCGTAAAAAATGTCGGAACATGGCGAAAAACCTAGAAGGTCGTTGACGGTACGAGGAATGCGCACAAACAGTCCGGACGACACAGTTATCACTCCGGCGTATGGCACATCGAACATTGATCTTGTCGCGATTCTAGTTTGCCTTGTTGGCGCATGGACTATGGAGCCTGAAACACACCAGTTGGTGTGACGATGATTTTTTCTCTCTCTCTCCACGTATATGCAAAGCCTTTGAATAGCTTGCACAAAAACAGAACATCACACTGCGCACGCCGAGCTCCTAAATATGTTGATCAATTGCAATGCTGACAGGCAGATCAACCAGTATGCGAGAAGACCGGTCCCATCAAACGCCGTACGACGCGCGAGCCAACATCATAAATTTAATGTGCCACCCTTCTCACCGCGAACGAGAGGCATCTGGTTGCACCACTCCATATGACCGAACAGTATTCAATAATCGATCGAACGTTGGCGTTATAAGCAGCCAGAGCCGCCTGCTTATCCAGCTTACACCGGTGGGAGGCCGACTGGAATGTCCGAATGAGCAGACCTAGTGCTGTGCTCGATTGGCTTCGGTGAAATTTGCCACATTGTCATGAATAATAAACGTAATTGCCTTTATATGAATGATAGTGTTAAGGAAGTAAGTGGTGAATGGAGGAAAGCATGATTACAAACATCACAAAATGTGTCTAGTTCTTACAATGCACTATAAACTGCATAGATTAGATTAGGATGGGGTATCGTGAGCATACTGTTGTTCCAGAGTCGAACGCAGTAATCCACCCGCAACGTGCTGAGTATCGAATGCAGAATGCGTAGGCTGGCACGGCCAAATGCGTAGGTAGGTAGGTTTCCTATGTTTAGCTTCAGTTTCATCAGGATTCTGGAGACCAGCGATATTTGATCATTGCACATAGGCAGTCGGAAAAATGATGGTGAACGCATGTTCCGTTAAAATACTAAAAATATGTCGCGTAACACTAATAGGAAAGCGTTATGCGATATGTAACAAAGGTATTATTTTGTTCGTTACCTGCACGACAGTAACATAGACCTGCTTCATAGTAACATAGACGCCATATACCTGCTCGGTTAATATTGTAAAAATCATTGGATTGTGTTCTTGGAATAGTATCTCAAATTTCATCAGAGCACATTTGGCGAATATATATGTATTGTCAGCTCACTAACCCTCGTCCTACGGGGGTCCTAAAACGACCCCCCATGAGTTTCTTTCTTTCTTGAATAACTGTTTACAAATGCAGCTGATATTGCTGAAAGTTTCAGTACCTGAGTTAACAACAATTATACGTATGCTTCAAAATCTCACTAAAGTTGGTCAAGGAGTTTGGAAGACAATGACGTTTTAGTGACGTCATGTTGGTGGAAAAATGACAAATATTGGAAAAATCGTAGAAAATAGGATTTTTCAGCAAATTGTAAACAAAAGACGGTGTAGATAGAAAATAGCATTGTCTTTAAAATGGCAGTCTCAGATGTTCATTTTGTATATTACAAAAATGTGTAAGAATCACAACAAAATCAAAATTGTTAAAGATGTTTGAAAACCGGTTTACATGTAAGAAGAGTATTGAGAATACTTTAAACAAAGTTTCAAAGCAATATCTCGCATTTTGTCTCAGTGATGTAAAAAGCTCATGACTTCTTTTTAATTACTTTTTTTTTTATTTTCTATTATCAAGATAACGGAATTAAATAAAACCCACTTTTTGAAGTACTTCTTGAGATAAAACTCGGTTTCGGGCAGTTGGCCGAATATATTGTCCATTATTGTGTCCGTCACGAGTGCTAACTTTTAGCCCGTGTATTAACTGGAAGTGTGTAAATACACCCTCCGGTGAAGTGATAACAGCATCTGCTGAGCCTTAAAGCGTCAATGACCCTGCATTAGAGCTTTCCTTAGAAATGTTACTCTGTACTGAAATCTGTACTCGAAACAAGTTGTATTCGCTCGAAACGGCCCATGCACTAAAAATCGTGGTTTTTACTGCCCTCGTTGCATTAAAGATTCAGTTTATGAACTCGCTTCAGCTCGTTCATAAAACTGGAATCATTACATGCCATCATCGCATAAAAACTATAATGGGAATTTACCAATATGCCGAGATATCCACTTTAAACGTTAGCCGTGAAGGGCGGTATATATCATTTCAGCTCCAATGTTATTTGTATCTGGGAAAACATTCAGCCCCGGGCCGAAATTTTTCCCAAATCTCGTGCAAATAGTATAAAGAGTAAAAAAGTGACTTAATTGATGGTGAAAGTTTACCTGTTTTAAATTTTCGCCTCACACGGGAACATCTGTTTTTTGTATCACTTGTTGATGAATAGGATTAACCCTCGCCCTACAGGAGCTTTGCTCACCTTCGCCCCACGAGTCCTAAACGACCCCCCATTAACTTCCAATTTAAAAAGTATAGAGCACCATGGTAAGAGCCACCATGTTGCCTGTAATGTGAGGAATCTAACAATATCTAATTTTAGGTTTCAGGTCAACGGGTGACTTTCCAGGTCAAGTGAATGACCTCGACTCGACCACGTTCAGAATAGCGATTTTGTTGTTAGGAAACATAAAAATTAGAAA